>PNEQ01098146.1:0-40282 GCA_003012365.1 Medauroidea extradentata
TATATATATATATATATATATATATATATATATATATATATATATATACATATACATACATATATATAACGGGAGAAGTAACTAATCTTCCCATTATTTATCATCACAAGTATGTTTTCATATATAGACTTAACTTGGATGCATGTTGCATTTAAGTTTCTGCACTGTAATTAATTTTTGTGATTTTAGTAACTATTTTTAAGGTGCCCGGTCTGAAGAAATTACTAAAAGTACAGACAATTAGGCCTATTGATGATTTAACATTAAATTACACGCACACACACACACACACACACATATATATATATATATATATATATGTCGCTGCTCCATTCATCTGTGTTCCCTCCAGGTTGGGAGCTGGTGATATACTTATGCAAGACGCGAGATCCTGTAGATATATACGTGTTTCATTTTCATGTACATATAATGTAACCGTCTCAAGTTTTGGAACACAATAAATGTATTTATCTGACAGTTACTTCAACGATTTCCTTTTATCTAGTCTGTAATGACCTCGCTGTCTACGAGATGTAAGGCCTACCTAACCTTACCATCCTTATAACTGGTTACCTAGTTTAGTCTATGTGTATAGTCTGCAGGTCAAGGCCACAGGCAGTAACCAATCATAAATTAGCTGTGTGCCAGCCAACAACCAATAAACATCACCCACTGTCTCTATTGGTGCTAGTCTCTAGTCTTGTACAGTACCGACCATGATTGTGCTCGTTTGTAACATGCAGTATGTAGTATAGTCACGGTAATGTTAAAAAGGGCGACATTTTGGAATGATTTAAAAAAACAATGTGGGAATTTGGGCTCTAGGTAAGGTTACACGTGTTCTCTCTTATGCCTCGAAGTAGAATAGCAGTGGAAGTCATTTTCGTGAGAAGCGTGGTGCTGTTGGCAATCCTGCGAGAACACGTGGTCGCGTGTTGAAGACAACACTCGTAGGCAAGGGATCTCTCTCTCTCTCTCTGTCTCTCTCTCTTGTTTCCGGTTCCTGTGTATCTTCTGTCCTCGGCAGTCAAGTCTTGAATGAACACATCTTCCACTGCGAACGGTCGCCCGCCCTTGTGGATAACACTCGCTCAAATAAAGATGTTCATTTGTTTGTATACATTTACTCTTATGACATAGTTATATTACAATTTGTTCGTTACATCTGATTCACGCAAGGGGGTAGCATAAGGTCTGAATGAGGGCGAGTGGAGTGAAGCCAAGAAGGGGGAGAGTTAGCCACCAAATTTGCCTGCCGCCATACTGCTTTAACCTCAAAAGTACACATCAGACTGGTATTTTTATGGTAAATTATTGTATTATGCTCTTTAATTGATGTTTAGGTTGAAAACTATGTATTTTAGCCCTGTTTACACACCTCCTAACTAATATTTCCTCTTTTTTTTAATTAGTCGGCCATATTGATACCAGCCACATCAAGCGTTTGTTTGGTTACAATTCCCGGCGACATGCTCCATCTGGACCCTTCTAACATCTTTGGATTCACGTGACTGTAATAATTGACTGCCGGATACAAGCCTCGGCCAACTTTCAATATCGAAGTAAAGAGTGCAATATACGCTAGGGGCCTAAATATTTTCTGTTCTAATTTCAGCGCAAGCTAACACTGAAATAATCGTTACATCCATGCTACTTCAGCAATAGGCTTATTCAGACACGTCTTACAGTGCGCCAAGGCAGTGACAAAGAAGGCATGCTCGTTCTTGTGGTATTACTGTGTCCGCGAGCAGCCAATGAGAACTTTCTTAGCCTTACACGTCAGCCAACCAGCGGATATTTGTCCTGTCTCTACACTTGGTTGATAATATCACAACAACACATACACACAAACACACGTGTGTGGATGCCTTCGTGTTAAGGTTGCCGCCTGTCCTAACCGCTGTGTGGTGTGCAGTGCTTCGCCGTATAGACGTTTGTTATAAGACTGTGCGACGTTACTGAGCGATGTCTACTTAGAAATAATGTTCAAAGAACGCCTCACACGAGTATGCCAGTTTCCTGTCTCTTGTAATCATTGAAATCATATTTGCTCGTGGCTGAAAATGGTGGATATGGGTGTTTTTTTTTTCCTTTTATTAGTTTCAGATATATGTGACTCGGGATACAGTGAACGTTTTTGAAACCTCAGTTACTTTTTTCTTTACAGATAAGTTAATTTATAGTTTTCCGCTGCATTTTATGTAAACAAAGAAATTTTACTAAATATAAAATAGTACGCATTAAACCGTACGCAAATATTATTGTTTGAGGTAACGACGAAGATTAATTTGTAACGATTCTCTCAGTCATGAAGGCTGTCAACAGTGCTCTATTTACCGTGAACAACATATATCAACAAGTTGGTGTAGAATCTAAATAATAATAATAATAATAATAATAATAATAATAAATAAAAAACGTGTATAATACGACTTTAATATTGCCACATAAACAAACAGTTTCGCCACTGAACGTGTCATAGCAAGGGCTTGCTAGCTTCCGTGGAAATATTTAGCACCTGTTTCAATTCCTTACGTGAACATCTGCATCTGTGCTTCATGGTTATTGGCAGCGTGTCTTTGTGTAGAAGTGTCACTTATTTGATTGAGCCAATCATAACAAGGTTACTGCTCCAACACACGTCTGTGAATAGCAGGTACAATTACAAAACGCTGATAGTTAAAACATACAATCACTGACAACGAAACGTAGTTGAAGGTGTGCATGTAAGGGATAGCAACAAGCCGGTTCATTAATACCAACGAGCTAGGCCTATATAGTAAACATAGAGGGGCGTAAACAGCAATATCCAAGGCTCTGAGGTGAAGCCCAATTGAACGTGGTATTTTGACCCTAGATAAAATGGCGGACTCTTATTTTTGGTCGAGAGACGAGAGTGATTATACTAATTTAATAATTATTACAGTATAATATATTACAATAATTATTGGCATTTTTTCCTGTGTTTAGCGGGAATATAACGAAGATATAAAGTAACGGATTTTATGCGAACACAATGACGAATATTTTAACATAATGTTGGCCACACTGCTGTTCGCCATGTTTTTTGGGGTCAAAACAGCCGTTCAATTGGGCTTCACTTTGGAAGCGTTTCCGCCCCTCTATGTTAACTATATAGCTCGTTGATTAATACCGAACAGCTGTATGCTAAGAACATAGATAAATGTGAGAAAAATAACCCAGTGACTTGAAGCACCGCTACTGTATAAATTAGTGTTATCATTTTTTTTTTTGTTATCGTCAATTTTGTTTTGTTTATATGTTTAGTGCGGTGGTGTTTTGGTTCGACATTTGTGTTCAGTTGTTGAAAAAAAATTGTTAATTCATCGATGAAAGTTAGTTTTTCTCCACGTTGTTATATTGGCAGCGGTGATATTAAAATGTAGTAGCTTGAGGTGTAAACACAGGTAGTGTAGTCGCAGTGTTGCACAAGCTGACCAGTATTGGTTGATAGTGTGTGTGGTAGATGCCTCACGTGAGATCGTGACGTAGGACGTAGTTATGTGAAGAAAGTGGATGGTGTGAGAAGACGCGAAGATAGCTGCCGCTCTCCCCTTCCACTACCACTACCAGTCACTCCTCACAACCTCCTGGAAGCAACGACCTTGAGCGACCTTGCCACCTCGTGGAGAAGACTCCTTCCCGAGGCTTGTACTGACCTAGGTCAGCGCTGCCCTCTCCCCCCACCCTCCACCTTGTACAACTAATACACGTCTTATAATATCCAGTCTTCTTCCAGTCGTCACCAGCTCGCCAGGATGGTCCTGGGTCGAGGCCCACCACGTGCCGTCTGTCATTAACTGGTATATACGTAATCGGCCTGTGGCATCACGCTGCTAGGTCCAAGGTTTTCAATTGTTGCTTGGCATAGGAGAAGTTCCGTAACGTAAATCATAACACGTAATCAGTGGCTCCCCTCCAACATATATAATGTAGTGTGTGACAGCCAACTATGTCGAGAAGAGCCACAGTAATGAGAAAAAAAACGCCTTTCATTAAGCAGAAACACGTACTCTTAACATTAACTACTTAACAAGTATCAGTATAAAGTGTCCACCTCTGGCTACAATCACGCCCCCTCCCTCCCCTGTCATATGCTGCGTTAAAAACCTTCAGAAGATGTGGCTGCAAACATAGTCCTGCAATATTCGCCTAGTTTCTTTGCCATCGGTATCCTGGTCCATTACACCAAGAACTTGAGGTGGCCGAGATGGTCATCTTGCAGGACGTATTGGCACGTCAGGACGTGTGAAATACAATAAAGACGACCCTATGTCAATTACCAGGGATGTGAATAATTCGCGCTTTCTTCTGGGCGCAAACTACAAACGTCATGAGCAAGTAGACTATACTCTGTCCACTCTAAGGTTGCAGCAGAAATTAAAATTGCTAGCGAAATAAATCAAAACAACCGAATTATATTTTGATTCCTCTCATTGTGATTGTGCCGTAGCATTGTTACGTTGTATTTTTCAATATTTCAAATAAAATTTACGCTGTGCAAAAATGTTATTGACATTCACTTGGATGAATTAGCTACAACCTTAGAATGGATAGAGTATATATACACGAGTTTTTGGCGGAAACACTTCTGCACCATTTGCAGGGCCATAAACTTTTCGTGAAACGAATTTTGTCTCTGTTTGTTTCGGTGTCTTATGCGCACATCCGCAGTTCTGCTTCATATACAGTTCTAGGATGTCTTAACTGCGCGTTTCTTGACGTTATAAACGCTAAATACAGACATGTGGTGTTGTAGTAGTCGTCCTGTGATTGCTGCAGCCAAATGAGAGACGTGTGGCTGTAGCAGCTAGTTCGTGTTGCTTTCTCAATTGTCCTTGACTTATTTGTCACCTCCTGGAGGTCGTTGAGCTAATAATGGTAAGAGGAAACTAAATACAGGTCTGTGTCAGCAGCCAGCCCATGAACAGCTGGTGTGTGCTTCAGTACATAGATAATATGTGTAAAGTACAGAATGCACGTCTGTAAACCGTCAAATTGTCCAGGCATTTGTTTACAAGTTTGACTAAATTGTGTAACTACGTAACACTTAATCTGAGTTTCATGGAGTTACGCAATACTTAAAATAATTATTTTAATATAATTGTGCCGTTTGAATTCTACCTTCAACCGTCTTAGAACCCGGGCCCGACATTATGCACTTGTTACAGTTAATTAAACTTATGACAAACACCGGACACAGCCAGCAAATAAATATCCAGTGACTACCCCAGTATTTGGCGTCATACGTTATTTCTGTAGTCATAATTAGTGCGTGGTTAGTATTTATGTAACTCAAAACATAACACGTTGTTTACTAATTAAAAGAAAGAAACCTGATACATGTACAGTTGGCACCGGCGTATTTCAAGATTGAAACTCTTGAACTAGTGAATTAATATGAGACCGTATGTGCAAAAAAAGTGTTACCGGACGCTGGGCCTAGTAAAAAGTTGAAGTGAAATACAAGCCCGCTGATACTTATTTTTAAATAAATAATACATTGTCATAACTAAGTCGTCGTAAACTGTACATTGGTTCTACAGAGCATGATTCCATATAATTCTAGTACAGCTATGTAAATGTTAATTGAAGTCGTTGCCAGCTATGAACCCTGTGTGCGCCCGCACGCACATCTCCGCGTTGTTTGCGTAGCTGCTGAAATCAATGCACAGAGCAGTCGCTCTGTCTCTCTCTGGAGTGACAACTAGGGAGGGGAAGGGGAAAGTGCGTGTGTGCGCGATGGTATATGGAGGAGGGGAGAGAGGGATTGTGTTATATAGAAGAGGGGGAGGGGGTGGCGCTATGTAGGCGCATGACGCCGGCCCAGGCTCCGCCCACTTTCAATACACCTTCCCCTCCACCCGCCGTCGCCCCCACCATGACCCAGCTTACTTACCCCTCTCCCCCCACCCTCACCTAGCTATGTCCTTGTCTCTCACTATGCTACTTCCTAGTTGTGACTAGTTGATGAGGCAGGCTCTGAACATGCAACAGTCGTCCTTCAGGGCGTTCACGTGGGACAAAAATTTTATATTTTCACGAAATAGAGTTAGTTTTGTAGACGACACTTCAGCGGCGTCATTTCAGGTTTATCTTGTGGGGGGGGGGGGGCAAGATTTTTTTTTTCGGCGACAGTGACCTTGTTGTTTATTTTATAATAATTAAGCACGTACAAATTAGAAACTTTAATAATAAAACTTCAGTTCTATGTAATTAAGTTAGCATTATTTAAATAACAAAATATAAAAAATATATTTTATACATATACAATTCTAAATCTAAGGGGGGGGGGGACATTTGCTCTTCGCTCTGCCCCCCCCCCCTTTTTATTCCCCCCGCAATGTCGCCCCCGCGACACTTATGAGCCCAGTTTCCTCTTACGATACCCTTTTATCTCGCATGTTTTCCTAATACCGGCGCGCCGAAGTTAAAATTGGCTTGCGCTGCCAGGCAAATAGTGAAAACCACAATGACTTACGAAAGTGAAATAAATAATTCACAGTTAAATAATTTTTGTATTTTAAAAAATTCTGAATTTGTACATTTGCAATTTTTTTTTACATTATGGGTTTCTAACAGTTGCATTAGTTGCTAATAAAAATATAGTTAATCGAGAATATTTCTTTTAAGTAAGCCAAATTCAGTTGATTTTCACTATTTGCATGGCAGTGCGATGTGGTAATTTTTTATTTAACGTACTGTTATGAGAAAACTATTCGAGCTTAAATAATTTTCTAAGAGAAGGCGATACTCAGAAGTATCGTCTACAAAACAAACATTATATCATGAAAATATATAATTATGATTCATAAGGTTTGTGAGATTCCCGGCTATGTGTTCAGTGTGACAATTACACTACATTCACAGCGGCAACATTGCGTTGTTACACCAGATTATAGAGAGCATGTACAACTGTGCCACTACCTTGCAATTTCTTTTCTATTTCCCTCGTAAATTTACTCTAAATGTATACGAATTCACAGGATTTTTTCTTCAGAATAATTGTTTACCTAAATTTGACACATGTAAAACACACTAACGGTTGAAACGATCTTGCACGTTCCCTTTAAAAATGTATTCAGGTTCAGTGAATAGTTTCAAAGGAAATGTAATCCACATGAACACTTATTTTATGATTTCCTTGAACTACACATTACTATTCTTCAAATGGTGCATTGGCATTACTAACCACGTTGGCATGACGTAGCGTACTGATTTGTTGTTTGTTTATTTAATATAGGCTAGGTAATAGATACTATCTGTGTATAGTTCGTCGTCTTGCAATAAACTCACAATCCATGACATCTCACTGATAATTATGACGCAAGCAGTCAAATATTAAATCGTCAATACTCTCGCCTTTCCAGAAACACCAAGTAACGCGGATGTAGCTTACAAATTCATGGAGAAATACGAAGGCCTTTGCGCAATATTAAATACTTTGTAATGAGAAGTTTTTATCTGACTCGTAAATCCAATAGGCAAATGGTACCTGTGAGACGCCACGTTAAAAGAGTTTGTTACGAAAATATTATTAATTGTATGTTTTCGTCACATAGAGTTCAACTTGTGAACATTATGTACATTGATAATTACCTACTATTTAGGTGAAAAAACGATAATTGCTTACATTGTTTGTAGAAGGAAAAAACAGTTTTTCCTCTGTTTTGTAGTGTAAATATAAAGTTAAAAAATAACTCAATAGAATATTAAAGTAAGGGCAAATAAGAGGGCTTGTCTTACCTAAATCTCAAGAAAGGCCAATGAAGACCATAGCGCCTATCTGAAAAAATTTTGGTGTAGGTACCGATAAAATATTAATGTATAAATGCTAATTTCGTCAATTTACAACAATTTTGAAAATATTTCCATATGAAATGTTATAAATTTCTTGAAGTACCGATAACTTTTTAGTGTGAATACACTCATACGAGGAAGTTTTCGTATAACATGCTATGTTGATGCTGTTTAAATTAATTAATTTTTGCCGATGTCATTAAATTCATTAGTTTGGTCAGTAGATTTGGTAAAGTTAACTCATGTCTTAATAAATGTCGTGCTGCTAAAACATAGTCTCTTCTAGACTGAGCACAAAACTAATGAAAACTACTTACTTGTATAGTAAGTGTGGTTGGTCTGTGTATAGATGGCCACGCCCTACAAAGTAACAGACCAATAACACATATACACCATGGATGGTCTGTGCGGACAAGACATATGAACACACGGAGACAACAAAGAGCAATGTCAGTAACATGTTCAGCTCTGTTTGACACACACACACACACACACACACACACACACACACACACACATATATATATATATATATATATATATATATATATATATATATATATATATACACACACATCTCGCCTTTACAGCATGTAATGTAAGCAAGTTACACTTAGTCTACACGCGAAGAAATCTTGGTCAGCATTTGGCCTACATCTAGGTGTATAGCGCTAGTGAGGGCTGACACGATGTGAGTATTGGACAGCGCCGGAATGAGGGAACAGGGGAAACGAGAGATCCCGATCGAACCCGAATCGCCTTGGTGAGAGGCAATTGCTTTAAGCAGTGCGCTAACCACACAGGGAAAATCACCGCACATTTGTATAGTTAAATTACACGCGTAACTGGAATCAATCCCAGTCAAAAGTGGAAAATTTACTGACAACTGTAGGAAAGTTCATGTTTGACTATGGATATTTTTAGCTCCACTGGTGACACTCGGACTAATATATTGTCCCCTACTTGGAGAGTATGTTTTATTTTATTTTTTATTTATTCCTTCTATCCTGTGGACTGTATTACAGTATAGACTAAGTCAACATTTTAATAAAGTTAATAGAATACAAACATAAAACAAACAAATATGCACACAATAAATGAAAAATAACACTGAACTCTTTAAAAACTAATTAATATACATGATAAATTTCATTATTTCCTCAAACAATTCATGTCAAAATATTCTGACATATATAAAAGAGATTATAATGTAATTATTTATTTAAATTAATTTTAAACAATATTTCATTTGTTAAGAATAATTGCTTAATATATTTTGGAAAATTATGGAAGAATAATAAACGCCCCTTTAATAAGAGCTAGTATTACTATGTGGTTTATGAAAATCAGTTTTTCTTTGAGTTCTATGATCATGGACAAAAGATTATTAGTTAAAAATATTATTTTATGTTTATTGTAAAACACATTATAGTTAAATATATTTAAATTTATGAAGAGTACTCTACAACAATCTCTATAACACACATTTTTCAAACTCCTTGTAGCTTTCTTTTGCATCTTAAATATAGCCCTTATATTGCTGGAATCACCCCAAAATAAAATTCCATACGACATTAAAGAGTGAAATATGGGAAAGTATACTTGTTACAAACATCAAGCTGATGTGAAAGCTGACACTCAGTTTTCATGTCAGTGTCGCGCAAGAACGTGTAGCTTGCACGTACATGTTCCACCAGTTGAAACATAGCACGTATATTTCTCCACGAAGAAAGCTGGACAGTTTCCGCCTATTGGTCGGCGCTGTCGTTGACAGGTGCTGGAGGTCGTTAAGCCTCGGTAACAGACAAATGGAGGCGGAAGACAGAGAAGAAAATAGCCGTGGATGCTTTGTGCACCCTCCAAGCTCAGCACGGCGGAAAAATTAATTACAGAACAATTATACGAAGGAAATCCTATAAAGGAAAGATAAAAGAAGGAGAGAAACAAAAAGAAATATTGTGCTGTGTTGGAAGCTAATATCTCTCGCAAGGGTAATTATTGATAGATTATTGTCCTATGCTTCTGACTTCAGTTTCTTCACCTTGTCCTGCACATAGGCGCAGCAACTGGCGACGTCGAGGAAAATAACTGACGATCGCTTGACTAAGTCATTTATCTCATTATTACCAACTTGTTTATGTCTCAGGTATATTTCCCCGGAACCTTTGTAGTGAAGATACTTCCTGATTATCGCTTAGATGCGTATCAGACAAACTATACATTTCTTTATAACAGCTAAGACTATGAAAACGAACGTTTTAAACATACCCACTCTCTCACAACGTAAATGAACAGTTGTTTGCCATCAAGCTATACTTGAAGTCTATCCCTACTAAGCCTGCAGCTAGGCTGTTTCAATTCGTAACAAATACTGTTCTACGAAAATATTTTAACAAATATAAGTGATAGGAAGTATTAAACGAACCAAAGGATTTGCTGTCAACATTTTTATGAAATATGATTCTTAAAATTACATTATATGTATCAAGTATAAAAATAAACTTAAGTTTATCATATTGAAGTATTTTTGCACAATAGGGGAAAAAAATTGTTTTGCGACAACTACAAAATTTACTTACTATTGAGGCAACCAAATATTTTTTGTACTCACCACTAAATAATTTTTTTAATTACGGTAGTAAAATATCGGAATCACCAAAAATTTATTTTGCATCGGTTACAAAACTAGTTTGGCTGTCTCAATACAAACTAGTTCTGTCAGTTTAAACCTTACGTAGAATAAAAAAAAATCCTATAAAATAACTTTACTGAGTACTAGGCCTACTTTTTATTCACATTGATTATCCATTTACTGGCTTAAAGGTTGGTAAGCATGATCCATAACTTCCCCATTAACTTCTGCTTCAGGTAGCTTTCGTTCTGGCGACAACTTTTAATGACGAGAGGCACGACTGTCTCGCGGCTTCATTCTACGCCAAGTTGAACATCCAGAGCGCTAGTTATGGTAAGTTCTGTGATAGCAAGTTTGCAGTTTTGACACGCCTTTGAAGATTGCTGACCAGTTACAAGTAAGGAAATAGTTCGTGGAGATATCAGGTACGATCAGAAGCCAATGGATATTCGACTTTGGCCAGTTCATGTGTAAGAATGGGGAGTCTGTATGGTGTCAGACGAATAAGCGAAGTGCTTCTATTATAACGTTTCTAAAGCAGCCTATGAGAAGAGAATATAACAACCAATAAGAATCACTCAGAGAAGAACGTTGTATGAATTGTCGCTGGCTTCTGGTCTTGTACAGTACTGACAACATGCTGACGATGAAGGAAACACCTCGCCTGTACACACCACAACAACGACACAATGAAGTCAGTATTACTTGTGTCTTAATTCTTACTCTCCACTTCACGAGGGGTGAGGTGGGGAGTCTCCGCCGTCGTGGGTGTTCTCAGGGTAATCCCGTTTCACTGCCTCTATCATTCCATCGCTGCTCCGTCATCCCTCGTTAATCTGTGGTTCTCCTAGTTGAGGGTTTGGTCAACGAATAAATAATTGTAGCCGATTGTTTACATATTCATTTGATACATACAGTTAACGTTGGAAACTTTCTTCTCGACGTAGCTACAACAATTTTGATTTAATAATGTTACCACGCAAGGTAAAAGTAACCCAGGTTGACGGTAGGTTAACACAATACTGCAAGGTTGTTGTTTGAGAGCAGACACATGATCAAGTAGTAGCTGATGTATTCATAAGAACGAATCCTAAACCACACTGCATTCTAACACAACTTGGCACGCAGTTATATATTGTCTTCAGAGCACTCAGAGAACATTTCCTTCCCTTACGGATACTATTGAAACCATATGTTGTAGTACTTGTATTCTCAGAGGCCAGCTTGAACGCCATCTTCTCCAGAGTGTAAGACCAGGCAAGCAGAGCGCAGTTATAGCATACTTATAGTCACAACTGCCTGCGCCTCGTGTTTCTCAGGCTAATGACGTCACGAGCCAGGAGCGAGAGAGACACCAGCCCCGCATTATGAAGAAATCATGTCGGGTCGCTATGGCAACAGGCACCCTCCCCAACCCTCTCTCTAGACTTTCTTATCTCTCTCTACTTTCTTCATTTCTCCGCGAGCCCCTTCACCCCTTCTCGTCCAACACCCCTTTCTTTCCACCCCCGCCACCACTTCTCCTATTTTCTTTATTATTGCCTTGCTTGAAAGGGTGTTAGCCCTGTCTTGGAGAAGGAGTGGTCAAAGCACGACGCCTGACGGCCATATTGGATTTTTCCTCCTCTCTCGCCACGAGTAAAGTGCAGATAAGTAAAAGTACGGTAGTGAGGAGGCAGCGATAATACGAGATGGAAGGAATGTTTATTCTAAGGAAGGTTGCGAAGAAATGTCGTGATTGTAGAGACGGTAAAACAGTTTGACATTCTGCTCATATTCCAGCTTACCAACGGCTGTTCTACGAGAACACGTGACCAATAAGGGCGACTCCTGCTCTCTCAACACGTGCTTCATAGCCTCAATGTGCAGCCTTCTCGGCGGAAAACTCACTTCAACGACTTCAAGTGGTGCTCGTATAGTTATATACCACACTAACAAAGATAAAATCTCATTCACAACTTCCGAGATCCTTTATTACAAATTTAGCCACTGAAAGTAATTTTGAAAACACGTTTTCGGAACTTTTTCGTGAGAGGAAATTGTTTTTAGAGTTGTAATTACAACTTTAAAAGAATTTTTGACACGAAATGTTAAATTAGCGTGTGTGGCAGTTAATCTTTGGGGAGAGGGTGTGGGGGACAGTTAGGTCCAGTGTCTGATATGCTGATAGTCTATTTAAATCTAGGGGAGAGGGGTCCGGGGCCCTCACCCGGGACAACTTTAATGTTGCGATGTAAATGGGGACTATTTAAATAGCTTGCATACATAAACTTTAAACACACAGCTGGTAGAAATGTTGGTATTGTTAGTTTTTCATAATTTCCTTTAGGGTGGACAATCTCCTCCCTCCCCTCGCCCACCAACCAGGTACGCTCTTGCCTGAGAGCTTTTCGTATTTAGATACATCTTCAAAATGCCGCCCGTTTTTTTAAACCACGTGTTTTCAGTCGAAGCTTAGCAACTCACTTCGTACACCACCTAGAAAGAGACAGTTAGAATGCCCAAAGTAGTTACACGAAAACATTTTGTAGACGCCGTCAGTATTTACAAGTTCTCTATTCCATACTTATTGCGAGTAACCTGCCTTTGTGTGTGTTCTGCATACGAGCCAGTATCTTAAGATTGTTTACTACAAAATATTACTCTTGTATTTCACTAGATATTTCTTTGGACACTAGATAGGACTTGTAACAGTACAAACATATCGGTGAAAGTTTTCAAAACTATGCCGTGAAGTGAGAGAAAAAATATTTTTGTCCAGGCCAAAACAATAAAAATCACGTCTATTATAACATGAAATTATGTTATAATTTAAGTTTTTACGTCGTATAAATATGAGTTGTGAAGACATGCAGATTTTACGCGTCCAGTGCTACAAAAATATTCTTGTCCTGTCTTGTTTTTTTTTTTTTTTTTTGTGGGCAACATTTTACTTCGGACTTTCGACGTCCCTAAATGATGTATATTTCATAGCACATTCCGCTCTTACCAAACTGACGAATTTAGGCAGCGTGATATGTAAGCTTTAAGAGTGCGCGGTAGATAAATAAACGCTGAAAACATCAATCGATTTCTACGCTTTTTTCGAAGTCAATGCGGATAAAACACTCAATGACAATCCTAGATAATGGTATTTGCCAACTTTATGAGTAAATATTTATCCAGAATTACTAATTCGTTACGCGTGATATCTTGCGCCGCAGTTAAATGCACGAGGTTCCGGCGTCAGAGTTTGTGCCTCAGAAGTTCGTAACACTGGAAACAATTTTGTTTAAAAAGTTGGCTAAAACTATTGTCTAGGATAGCTTTTGTTTAATTTTTGCAAATTGGCTTCAAGAAACCTACATATTTATATTAATGATTTTAGCGTCGAAATATGTATCACGCCGGAGTGTTACACAATTTTATTGTATTTTCAATTTTTGAGCCACAACATTTATTCAAATTATGTTATCAAAATTTGATCTTCGATAGAGCATAAAATAAGTGACGCCTCTAGACAAAGACACCTTGCTAATAACCACGAAGCACAGCTGCAGATGTGTACACTAGATGATAACATTCAGGGTTCCCTGCCATGTGCTAACGTTGTTTGACTGTGAGACAATATTGGCAGAGTGTTTGTTATGTTGTGAACCTGGTCGTAGTTCAAGGACAGTGAATCTGGCCGTGTATTCTCTCAAGACACGCAAGCTAGCAAGCAAGCAAGCAGAGTATATTGTGTGCGTGAGGCAGGGACCTCAAGGGAACATGCATGCATATTGTATCCTCACACTGACCGAGGGTTGTGGTGTGTGGGGGGCGGGGTCCAGGGAGAAGGCTGGGGTTCCACCCTCCTCATACTTGTCCCACTGGACATTCCTGCATATGTATATTGCCAGCTCTCGGAACATCTGCAGCGTTTAATATTTGATGCCAGCGTTATTTCCCTAACACGTCATGTGGCGAATATTCTAACTGCGTGGCCGCCGCAGCATCGCTGCAACAAACTGACAAGAAATTCTCAGCTCTGGTTTTACCACAAAAAACTTTCACATTGCCTACTGACTGTGGTAATTTCCTCCTCCGCTTGACTTTCCTGCAAGACGTTTTATAAACATCGTTGACACTGACATGTAGGTGCGTTGACAGAAATTATGTCAGGTACGACAGTAACAAATTTCTCACAAAAATTATTGTCTGTGTTGCCTTAAGGGCTTGGGCCCGAGTTTCTCGGCTTACGAGAGAATATTTTTTTTAAATCCATACGAGAGTCAACATCGTAAAACTGTTTCGTAACTTTGTTGCAAATTGGTTTTACTATGCAATGTAATTTTTCGAGACAAAATGTATGATGATTATAGCTAATTTATCAACTAAAAGGAAATTTCGTTAATTACTAATTAGCAACTATTTAGCAGTCTCCTGACTCGACAAAATTAGAGTATGCAGTTTAAATAAGTCATAACAAAGTTACAAAGTGATTTTACGATATCGGCTCCCATTTATGTTTTAAAAAATAATTGTCGTTAAATGCGAAGAAACTCTGGCCCATGGCCTTAACATAATATCTTACACAGATTTAAACACAAGAGTTATCCTGCGTGATCTTCTCTCTGACAAGCTACAACAATAGGCTACATAGAGATAAACGCATAAGGTAAGTTTTAGTATCAAGTTTAGTATCCGTTAGGTGATTGATCTATGGTATCAAGTAAAGTTGAATTAGGTTCAACTTGTGCCAATACAGGTTAGACTAACCAGAAGCCGTGAAAGCGACATTACGTCGTCGCACCAGAGAGTAAATTAACAGAGAATGTAACGTTTGTAATGTACGTGACTGTACGTAAAAACGACTGTCAAACATTTGATAAAAAAAAATAAGTTCCAAATTTTTTGAGAACTTAACACGGGTGAAAAAGGAAATGATTCTGTATGAATATACTAAGGCACATTTAAAAATGCTACAATATTGTTTAAAATGTAAACATTACGTTTGACTAATTTTCCTATATGTCGCCAACTGTATCAATACAAATTTCTTCACGACAGCCAAAGTTCTACCTTACCATTGTAACATGACCTCGGCTATAGATGACTAAGGCTTTTGTGTTTATGTTTACGATATTCTCATCACAAAGACTATGTATGTGTTTAGTTAATCCTCATTGTGTCCTAGGTTTTAATTGTGCTGACTTAAGGTTTTTTTTTCAATTGGCCTGGTTATTGAGATCACATTTTTTTCGTTCAGATTTATTTATTTGTGTTTGTTGTTGTGTCTGGCATAATTCACTGTGGGAATTATTTTTTTTACTATTGTATGTATATGTACGTGTGTTTCTGCGCGGTGATTGAGGGGTCAGACCATTCGCTTCCCACTAAGGCGATCCGGGTTCAAATCCCGGCGGGGTCGGTCCCCGGATTTTCGCACGTGGTAATCGTGCAGGACGATGCCTCTGGTCGGCGGGTTTTCTCGGGAACCTCCCGTTTCCCCAACCCTTTCATTCCGGCACCTGTACATCATAGAGTCTCATTACATATCTTCCTTCAGGGTATGTAGCCTTGATTGACTACTACGAGCTCCTAGTAATGACATCTGCGTTCTGGGTGCGGATACCATGGTCCTTATTTATATTTATTTTTGTCACGAAAATATTTTTGGAGTATAATATTTCAGTACTTTACGAGCACGTCGGTAAATACCGGAAATTTTCGCGAAAAAAAAATTTTTTTTCCAACAGTTTGTGTTAATGTCTTACGTGAACATCTGCAGAAGTTTCTTCGTGATTACTGTCAGCGTGTCTGTGCAGAGGCGTCACTTATTGGAGTGTACCAATCAGGGCAAGGTTCACTGGGACGCCACATGTCTGTGATTAGCGGATAGAACCAGAGACAATGGGTGTTCGCACATCCAATAACTGACCAGGTAGCACAACTGCAGATGTGTACATAAGACATTGGAACCAAACTGTACCATAATCTCGTAGTTCTAGATATTAGTTCTCACTCCTCAAGGAAGAGTGCCTGTAACAGTGACGCTATCGCTGAAGTACCGTAGTTTCGCTTCTGTATTCTTACTTAGTCTGTAGCACAGGTTCGATTCTTCCCGGCTGGCCGGGCATACATTTCCTCAACAGCTTCTCCATCCGCACTCAGATTCCTTCAACGAACACCATCAATTATTCGCACGATATATTAAAATTTCTGACTAATCCTCGTTCGTACGTGGAACTACGAACATGTGGAAGGACCACGTGTTTCTGGCCTCCGTTCTCATCGAGTTGGGCGTATGTTTTCAAATGCCACATGTTGTGTAGCGTGCGTTGAGAGCGTGCATTGCCATTGGTCACACCGGCTCCTTGTACTTCCCGCACTGGCGGGAATTACGTAACGTAACCACAGCCTCGAGCTGCCGAGATGTCTGTTTAACACGTTTAGTCAAGCATTTATTCTTCAGCGTATAAAACCGCCGATGATATTACACAACAACCGAGGATGACTTTATTGAATAGGCTACTTGATACAAACAGTAAGTTAGGATACAGGTTTCTATCTGTGTTGGTTTCACGTATATCATTTTTAAAAATATAAACGGCAGAAGATATCAAACCGCTACATATATGTGATGAAAACAGATTATACCAGGAAGGCTAAACGAAAAATATTATATTGGTTAATTATTTATTTAAAGAGATATTTTGAAATGTTATTAAAGGCTACATAGTGAAAACAGTTTCCAACAAATGTATGTGACGATTTTATGATATCTGCTCCCTCTCGGAATTTTAAAAATAACATTAGCTAAAAGAGCGTAAACAGGAATCCATGGCCGTGACTAAGTTTTTTCGAACAACTCGTAATAAATATTGTCTTCTCGAGCTTGACAAACATGTCAACAACTTCTCTATACTTGTATTTATTTTAATGAGTAGTATTCAGGAGGAAGTAACTATATGTTTACTGCGAGTGGCTACAGAAATGGTACTGGCAATGAGCAAGGAATTTCCACACAAATATATTTATTTTGTTATGAAAATACTTTGACTACATTTTGTTTCAATGCCTTACCTGCACGTCGATAGGTCAGTTTCATGATTATTGGCACTGTGTGTTTATTCATACGCGTGTCACATTTGACTGCAGCAAGCAGAATAATGTTATTGCAGTGACCCTATACATCTGTGATTGCCAGTGAAATCCAAGACAAGCTAGAATTCAAACATCCAATAACTGACCATGAAACAGAAAGCAGATGTGAACAAAAGAAATTGAAACAAGATAGTACGAAATAATTTCGCCACAATTATCGTGGCACTAACTATGCAATAAGGCCTTGCTCCCTAGTTTAGCAGTGGTTTCGAAAATATTTTTTGTAACGCAAATTAATACATATATCAAAAATTCCTTTGGCAGTTTTAACACTTATATATCAAAGTTTATATATGAATGTTTCTATTGCAATACAACGATTTTTAGATTTTTGCCCCCGAAATAGTACACATTTTGTTGTGAAAATAAGCCAAAATGAATCAAAATAATTTTTTCTCGAAAACTGTACATTATTTTAAAAAACGGTCTGGCAAAATTGTGTATCGTATGACTGCACACTGTCTCAAATTTTTTTCAAAGTATTTGGTTAAAACATATTTGAGTTATTTGCAATTGTTTGAAGTAAACAGGAGATCATGGCCTTAAATTCAGATTGTTGCATAAATTCTATTAAAGCAAGTTTCCGCCAAGATCTCGAGTTGTACGTGAGTGTTATTTTAATATTTGAAGACATATTGAGGGATCAATAATAGTGTCTGTACAGTCGAAGCCTCAGACAAAACCTGTCCTCCCCCCTCACCGTGCCTTGCTAGTCGATACATTTGCCTGTCGTATGAAATATGAATAAGCTCCGGTAAGGTACATAAAGGTCAGTGTGGTCGCCCTTCATGCATGACATTTTGTTGATAACCGCCAGTCATTACAGAAACATAGGAGCGCTGAGGTCGTTAGCGGGTAACAAGGACACATGTGCACGTATAGTCATAACAAGTTATTTAAGGGCCTTGTCTGCCAATCTTGCAGCCAAGAAGTTAAATTGGGGAACAATTTTTTTTAAATTAATAAATTTTTCTTAGCTGGCTAATTTCAAATATGTCTCACAAGCGAAAGTGCTCTTCGTAGATAGTTTTAGAAAATAATTCTGTATTAAAATGTAAAACAAATCATTTGAAAGTGATTTTTAAAAATAGTCTATGCATTTTTAATTCAGACTTCTTCATATATAAATACTAGCTGCCCCGACAAACGTTGTTTTGTCACATAAATAAATTTAAAATATTTACTAAACAATAGCATTTACGAGTACAAAAAATGGATAAAAACCTATTCGCAGACCTACCGAATATATATACAAAATTTCATTGAAATCGGTTATGCCGTTTCGGAGAAGTATGGAAACAAACACTGTGACACGAGAATTTTATGTATTAGATATTTCAGAAATTTCACCCAGAATTACTTTTATTTGAAGTAAGTTAATTGGTAAGGCCAAGTGTTGGAGTTGTAAAATATTTTGGTGGGCGCTGTTGCTACCTGCCACAAACAGACAACTTGTCGTGTTCACTGTTATCCAAGTATCAGTCATAAATTAGTGCACCTGACTTCCGAGACAAGTTTTTTGCACCAACCTGTTTCAATGTCTTTCTCGCATATATGTACATCTGCTTTATGTTGGCAACGCGTCTTTGGGCAGACATGACTTATTAGACTGAACCAATAAGAATAAGGTTATTGCGACAAAAGACTTACATGATTTGCTGTTAGATCGTGAAGAAACCGAGAGTTAAAAATATCCAATCGCTGACCACGAAGCACAGGTACTACATGTGCATATGAGGAATTAAAAGAAGTAGGTGCTTAGTTCTGTTCGCGATGCCCCAAGTCATAAATCATATTTGACGATCTTCGACGAATCAGTTCAATCACCGAGAAGATACTTTCAGCGTTTGTACTGACATTTTGCTGTGTACGGTACCGAACATAAGTTTGCTCCACGTGCAGCACATCCACGTTCAAAAACGAGGTGACTGAGGGTGTTGAAACTGATCCAGAGAGAAGAGGTTTATATGAACATTGATTCCTCACTTAAATTACGAGGCTTGAAGCTTGACAGGAAGAGTAATTAAACTTAATCCTCGTCTGGTCATGAACAATGCTGTAGAATCTCACAAGCATTCTTTTTTTTTTTTACAAGAAACATCTGAATGTGTTCCCAAAACAATTTTCTGGAGATAATACAAGTTGGAAGTGAGACAACTGCACACAGCACTACAAAGACGCGAGTATCACTGCTCTGTATTACCACACACCACCGTCCTATTGGTCCACACACCACAACAAGACACACCCACTTCTCTGCGTAACCTTCATTATTGGTCGACACTCAGCCAATGTGTTGCCGAGTTGTCTGCGCCTCAACCAAAAAAAAAAAAAAATAGTTAGGCCTATACTTGGTGCCGTGGTTCAGAAGTAATAATGTTGATTTAACAATTTATTAAATTCCAATTTTTCTTACAGTCGTGACTGTAGCGTTCTAGTAAAAACTGTTAGTAAAAAATTAAATCAATTACTTTGACGACAGGAAAATTTAATTGAAGTGTATATAGCCCGAGCAATACTTGGGCATACAGACAGGGTTAAACCCTTTCAAGTTAGAAATAAACTAATTTCTACATTTTGAAGGAGATTATTTATGACCGGCGCTGTACAGATCGAGACTTAGTTTACTGTAAAGTCAGCTTCACATACGTGGCTTATAAGTTTTGTATAATGTGTAGCTCTTGACTTGAAAAATTCGCTTTTCCTTCTGGGTAGAAACTAGAACTCAAACAACTGTCTTTCAGTGCGCTCTCGCAATTGGATCTTGACTAATTAGACCCCTCATAGAAGGCGCTGAGCCAATAATAACGTAGCAAATATCATCTGTATTACTGTGCCACCGAGCAACCAATCAATTGTTGGGATTCTTGGAGGCCATAGTCTATAGGTCAGTCAACTCGCGAGTTTCTCTGGTCTGTAAGCATGGTTCGTGTAGTTATCGTCGACTAGCAAGCACGTATCTCAATGTTTGTTATAACTAGAGACCTGTGAAATTCGCGTTAAAATCTATCAGAAGACTGAGCTCCGACGTACTGTACGCTCGTACGACGTCTGTCAATAGTTGAATTTGGCGATGCTCGCAGGAGACATCTTCTGGCCAATAGCAGAAGTTTCCCAGTCCTAGTATGCAGGGCACTCACAGTCAAATGACACAACAGCTATCCAATGAAAACACGAAACATGTTCAAGAATCTATAGGACAGTGAAGGCTAGTACATCGCCAAATAATAACGCGAATTTTGCATGTCTCTAGTTACAACTAAGAAGCATACGTCACGCAGCTTGTAAACTATAACACGGCTCAATATATTCTCTGCTGCAACATGAGCGTTCATTAATCAATATTTTGACTGGAAAATTTTGGTTTAGAGACACTTTAATTCCGCGAAAAAATTTCTGTGTAATCTATATTTCACTTTCTGACATGCATACTATGATAATTGCCAAAAGTGTTTTTTTTTGTAAGTAGAGCTCTTGTCATTTGACAGGGTCAATCAATCATAAAATAGGATCTTGAGAAAGAAATCGTCTGTAAATATAAACTAAACCGTACGCCACTGCGAGCAAGTTCTATCGTGTTGAAGAAATCCTCACAATTCAACACGTCTGTAATTATCTGGCAGAACCCCAATACTCGTAAGATCTACAACCATCCAATCATTGAACATGACATCAGATATAGTATTAAGAAATACAACCTATTATGAATTTTTTTCCTTGAAACTGCGGCTGTCCGTATTCAAAATGAGTAATTAACGACCAGAAAAATATTCCTTTTGTTGTATGTACAGACTATAATTCAACAACTGTAGGTTAATGTCAGTTTACCAATTGAAACTTGACTGATTTGAAACCTTCAGAAGAGTAGAGAATCAATGAAGGAATATAACTTATTTGCAGGTCCAATCATAGTGTCCCAGAGTCGACGAGCAACCAATGAACAGTCGTTGTCTGCTAAGTACACAGATATTAAAGCTAGTCTACTTCTCAGAGAAGCAGCGCAGTTTCATGGCGTGTATGTATAAAACTTACAACAGCCGCGCGTCAACACGTTGAACAGGAATAGAGAAGATGGTATATCGCGAAAATAGTTTTGTGTCAACAAACCCTTGAAATTGAAGGAATTTGTAGTTTCTCGCAACGTGCATGATTGAGTGGTACACACCTGACAATCCGTAGCTGACTGCAGACCAATGACAGGCATCAAATATTACAAGAGCGGAATTCTTATTGGCTCAGTCAAATAGGGCAACAGCTATTCAAACATGCCAAAACCAGTAATCCTATGGGTGGATATGACTATTTATCACGGATAAACTTGACTGTTTGCTGGATTTCAAAGTACGTTCAGATTATGAAAGATCACTGGCTTTCGCTTGTGGGTAGAGATGTTGCCCTATTTGACTAAGCCAATTAGAATACCGCGATTAAAATATTTGCTGCCTATTGTTAGAGGTACGTAAATTTCGCAGATACATTCCAGGTCAGGTTGAACGCCAATTATGTATACTTCATTGTCATGTCTATGACTTGCTGGCGGCTGTTACGAAACGCGTTTGACTACTGCAAGCCAGTAGTAAATAAGGAAATAATGCGAGGTGCCATGCTTGCTACCTGCTTGTACGGTTATAAGCCAATAGATAATCGGTTGTGGCCAGTGGGTGTATAGCACTGACAAGTCTAGGCTGCTGCCAGATGAATCCACGTACCTCTAACTATTGTTGGTCTGCAGACAGCTACGTTGTGTCAGACGTGTTATGTATGTTGCAAGAATCCACAGTGTTTTCAAGGGTATGCTGGCACAAGACATGTTCGCGACATACACTTATGGTAAGTTGAACGCACGTTGAAACTCAGCAACAGTCAAGTTTCCCGCGATAAACCATCATCTCTAAACATGAATAATATTGTGACAGCGACGAGGTGACGGTGTTACATGGAGCATGACCATCGACCAGTACAGGTCCTCGTGGAAGACATTCCCCGTGTCTTTACACAGCGTAATGGTGTCCATCCGTCCTGCCAGCAGATGGTTAGATGGGGTAGGGGGTGATCGCTGGTCGAATGGCTCCTCTGGGAGTCTAGCTCTCCAGCCGCTAGCGTTAAAACTTGATGAAGCGGGTAGCCGCTGCACCTCGATATTCAAACACGACACGACACGACCCCTGCCTCTCCGAGCACAGAACAGGCCAGTGTACAGAGGCCGCGCTATAGGGCTGTGCCAGACATCTCCCCTGCCCCCTCCCATTTGTCACAGTCTGCTGGGACAGTTACTTTATGTTAGTTTAGGTGGCATAAATGACTGTGCGCTGAGTCGAAGCAAGGTTTTCTTAGTTAGTAAAAATGTATATACACTGACGTTACGCTCAGTGGCCGAGGATAAACGAATGCTCCCAAAAGTTCCCGAGGCGCTGGAAAGTTTTACGCGAGCCATATAGCGCGGTACAACACTCCATACAGAGTGAAAGAGGTATAGTGTTCTCTAGAGAGGTGATATGTAGTGAGTGTAAGGCAGAGACGGAATGAAAGCTGGAGGAGAGGGGAGGGAGATTACCCACCAGCCAACAACAACGCCCGCCATGTTTCTCCACGTGCGAGTATTTGTGTATGGGTCATAATTGTAATCGAACTGTTCCCACCAAGGGAAGCTAGCTGCCTGACCACTACACCAACATGGCGGCACTGGTCACCAACAAGGCGGGAAGTATGTAAGGGTTTATAAGAGATGGCACTGCCGGGTTAACCAGCCGTCCTTATTTACGGCCCGATCTCGTTGTCGTAAACGATTGTGTATTACCAACCACGCAACAGAAAACATACATATTCTGTCGAGGGAAATGTTGTGTTAGTATCCACAGTGTTGCATAGTCGTGATAAACTTTTTAAAGATCTAATCACTAATTAGCCTATAATTTGTAAGATGAGTGTTTCGTAATAATGTATTTTATTATTTTTTATTTATTTCAAGTGGCGAGGTTCTTGGTATGGTTAAATTGTATGCACTTATAACATGTAACTTTAAGGTTATATACAAGTAAATCTGATATTTTGATTTAAATACTGTTCATAAATAGTACGTAATATTTAGGTACATTAGAAGTCAGTTATTATTATAATCAAACAACTGGCAGCATGTGGGACACAACACACTACCACTCTATCAGTCGTAAAAACATTTTAATGCAAAACAAAACACAGGTCATGAAGCCTCATATAACTTGTACAATAAAAACCTAGACTTAGCCAAAACAAAGTGCACCTGGAACTTTAAAGCTATAAGGCCTAACTAAAACAAACATTTGGTACGATAAATGTTGACGAATCGCAACCACGCGGCGAGCATGCACACGAGCGATAATAGTTACGGAAAATGGCGGCGTATCCTTACACGATCCTCGGGTGTACAACTACAAAACATTTTCAAGACTCTCAATATACAGCAACATTCTTTAAACCGTTTTTACAACAAAACAAAATAACTTATTCGTGTAGATTCCGACATTAACACTGTAATGGTACCTGCCTACAAATATTATTTCTGTTAACACATTACAATATCGTGCAGTGATGTTTGTATATTGGTACACATGCAATCGTTTACAGAAAATAAGAGCTGCGTAGGCCCTATGCAGTTTCACCCCCCTGAACAAGGCGGGAAGTATTGGCTAATCAGCACGAACACGCTAGGATAAGACTCGACCAATAGCAGATATTGTCCAGTTAGAACTCAGACTGAAGCTCTGTATACAGAACTCTGGGTAGACAATAGCACATGTCTGTATAGACTGCTTGTTTGCGCGAACATATTCTTGTACCAACTTACACTGTCTTACTTGCACATCTGCAGCTCTGCTTACTGTGTGGCCTGTGATTGGCTGTTTTCTAACACAGCGTCTTGTAGTTCTGCCTGCCAATTACATACGTGTAGTGTCGCAGTATGGCTCAGTCTAATAAGTGACGTCTATTCACAAAGACACGCTGCCATTAACCATGAAGCACAGCTGCAGATGTGCGCTAAGGCATTGAAGTAAGTTGGTGCAAACATCTTTTCGCGAACCTACTTACATTAAAAACTGCCCCCATTTCACTTCTGTTTTCTAGCTGGTCTGTAGGTATACGTTCAACAAGAAACCGTTGGTAGGCAGTAGGACTTAACCTCGCGTGGGACAATAAGTTAGCGATAAACATTTTTACTAACATTTTTTAAATTGAATATCGACACTGAAAAAATTAACAATAGTAGCGTTGCGAGTGTATAGTATAATGAGTTTGTAGTGAAATATTTATGCTATCGTAATTCTGTAACTTGGATAACGCTGCAAGACATTACGCTCAAGTCTCCGACCAGCTGGCAAAATATTTGCGTACAAAGTATGGATATAACAGTTTTGCAGGAATCCACTTTTTGTATGTTGACTTTCAAGTTTCTGTGTTACTCAGCAATAGTTACCAACATTGATTTCGGCTGAGAAATCCAGGTATCAAGGAAGGAAAATGACCACGGCACGTGATATTAAGTTCTGGTCACTAAAATTTTAATTTTTATACTTTTATACAAAATGGTACTTGTTCTATAAATGTTACTTTCGACATTTCCTGGTATGAAACAAATTTTAATGGAAATATTTTTTCACATGACTGGATATAAAATTATGTCATATTACTGAGATATACAAACAACGAAAACTAGCTGACATACTGTGTATAAACACACAACATAATAATTTTTGTATTTTTATAAAAATTAATTAGGCCTATATTTACACAACTTTCATGAAATGTAAACAATAAATGCTCTCACAACTATCAATATTTTATTACGTAATGTGAGACGTAGTTCAGTAGTTGATTGTCCATGCTGCTGGGAGTGAACAGTTGAAAGTCAGAGAGTGCCTTCCTGCGTGTCTGCTATTGGCTCAGAGTTATCAACTATGTGTTTCATAATCTGGCATCGTGACAGTAACTCCCCTGTACACATGTTTGAAAAATTATAAATATTTATGTTTGCCTATACTATGTTTAGTAGTACTTAAATTTATTTAAAAAAAAAATATATATATATATATATTTATCGCTAGCTTTGGAATTTATGGAATGTAAAAGGAACGTTGAAGTAGATGTCTTCCCGCATGTTAGAAAACCATGAAACACGAACTGAACTGTTTTGGTCGGCATTTCGTTCAACGTATGTTCCTGTACAGTTCTCGTGCCGTCACACCTCGTAAATAAAGACATGTTGTGAACAGTTCAAACAATCGTGTGTGGAAGATCGCAGCAAAAAGCGCAAGATAAAGTCGCACTTACGCTGAACTAAAGTGGATATTTAAGGCTGCATCCATGTCCTTCGTTCGAATTGGAACTGTCTTTTTGGTTGAAGTCACATTCGCAATGGTTTTTTTAAGAGCACGAAGCCAGTTTTAGTTAAGGATCTTTACAAGCTGAATTGCAACACGGCGTATATGTTGAAATCTAACTTGTGCTCAAATAAATTCGTGAACATATCCTACGGTAGACGATGTTATTTATTTATTTAATGCCTTTATTTAAATGGCGAAGTTAAGGCATTTCGCCTTCTCTTACACTTAACCATTATCATTCAAATACAGAAATACAGAACACAATATCTTACAATATAAAACATTTTGCCATAATTTAGTTTCCGTACTGCATGCCATGCGGTAAAGTCACCGTCATGAACAATCAATGTTGTTCTCTTTCATCTTCAATGTCTAATGTAGAGAGAGAGAGAGAGAGTAACGATCCACTTAGCGCAGCTACCCTCTCGCGTCACTCTATATCTGCAGCTCCCCACGCCCCTCTCCCTCTACCATGATAGCTACAGTTTCCTTCCCCAGTGTTGCCAGATAACACCAGCATTATAGTACCGTAACTATTATTCTTGTATCCCGGTGCGCGGTAGTGTGCCATAACTATTGTACATTATTATTTGTGACGGTGTTGCCTAACTTCAGGCGTCGACAAGTCGAGTCAGTAGGAGAATACATGCAATATCAAGCTTGTATGGTTCGCAGTACGTGTGATGTTATCATAATAATATGTCGGAAGTAATGTGTTTGAACTTATCCTGTAGTCCCTCAATAGCATTAGTAACACGTATGTTAACTAACATTACTTGCAGTAACACTCTTCTGTCAGACCACTCGCCTCCCACCAGGGCGGTCAGGGTTCAAATCCCGGCGAGGTTGCTCCCGGATATTCCGTTTCCCCAGCCTCTCTCATTCCGTCGCTGATCCATCCGTATTGTCATTCATCTCTGATTCTCTAGGGGAAGTGGGTTGGTCATGGGCTGGTACACATCATGTAATTATCACTACGGCGTTATGAATGGTAAAGCAAACACTGTGACGTTCAGTAGCAGTGAGATATAAGCACAGTTATGTATAGAAATATTGTACTATTATATTACAACACACTAGTTTGTAAATACATGCGCGACAGGATACAGAGAGCGCATGGTTGCCTACCTACGTCGATCAGTGTTATCTGGCAACAGTGTCCCACCGCCTTTATACCAGCTCCAGAAGCATTAGCAGCGCCCTACTGCAGAGATGAGCGTCGCTGCGCTGATATAAACAATACCAGGGCCGGGTAAATACATGGCGCGCCAATGTCCAGTCACATCGTAAAAACGGTACTTCGCTCCTAATGTTGTGTTATGTATGGCCGCAGCCAGGCCAGGGACTGGAGTAAAGGGCGGGGGGGGGGGGTAACTTTCCTCTCACACGAGGCGGGGCGCGAGGGTGGAAGCTGCAGGGGTGTCCACACACACAACCTCCCAGTTCCTACTTCTGTCGCAAGACGACTGTGTAGCCAGGATCTGTGTTACCTGTAGTATCAGTCCACAAACCCGTGGTACATGTTGCACACAGAGAGAACTTATGACCGGAACTATACATTCTTTGATTTATAGTCGGCAAAGTTATGGCTTAATTGCCTTGTCTTACTCTTATTCAATTATAACATTTCACTATAGTATCATAAACTAGTAAGATAACGATCCGACGAATAAGTACATACCGTCTTCTAGTGTCATACATTTACTACAAAATTAACCTAAAACGTATTTAATTTGTAGCTAATTACAGCTCTGAATTTAAAAACTTATACCTCAGTGAATGTCATTCGTACTAATATTATATCAGTAGCTCGCACAGTTATATTTCTAACCGTTCATCCTCGGTAACCAGCCACAAGCAAATGACATTTTTGTAAAACAAACAAAAAAAATACAAATAATTACCTAACGTATAATTAACGTATGTAAAAAATTAAACTCAGTTCAGTGAACTATTTACACTGCAGGCAAAATAGGTTGTAAGATATTACGGCTGAATCAAAAATATGAAACGTACTTTTGTCACTGAAAACTCCAATTAGCGAATAGTTAGCGCATCATATACGTTCTTTGTGATTAGTCATTTAGTCCGAGATAATGGACATGTCGCATGTGAAGGTTTATGGTCCGTGTTGTACACAGCGTGAGACATCGTGTCCTGCTCTTGTGCTGTGATATTGTTGTCTTACATCTGTGAGCTGTGAATTGCTGATGTCAGTATTGTCAAGACCAGGCCAACTATACAGTCAGACGTGTTAACGTATTTATGCGGATGTGTGTCCAACTGTACTTAATAACTGATATCAGATTTTTGTAGTTATTTTAATTCTTTCTGTACAATTATTTGATGTATTATTTTTTTTTTTTTCGCAATTTATTCTCTAACAACTTATTCTTTATTCTCTCGTTTGTTAAGTACTGCAAAATTTAAATCTTATTTCACGTTACTTGAAATTTAAGAAGTTAATTCAGTGCATTTCATTAAGTAGCTCTTCTAAATATAATGTCATTGGCTGGACGCCTTAACTTCGTCAAATGAAAATACGTTAATAAATAACATCAAATATACATCAGTTAGGATTAGATAATGGGTAATAATATTTTAAACTAATATCGTAATTAATAAGTTTCCCACGTGATGAAAATATAATTATTCTCGTGCAGTTTAGAAAACTTTGATAATGTTTATAGTCACACAGTTGGTGAAGCATGAAAAACGCATTTTGTTCTCGAAGTTTGTTGAGCTGCTCTTGTCAGTTTGCAGCCAGACTTAGCTGACAGCAGGTACCATGGCTTTAGTTCCTTGTGGAACCCCAGTCCTGGTGTTCCAAAGTGGCCATGTTGTACCGCAGTCCAGTTGTAGTAGACATGTGGTATGAAACTTGACTGCAGAACCCTGTATGTATTACATTGCAAGGTGATGTTGTCATTATAGGCGCGCTTTGAACTAGAAGACTGCTAGCTAGTTCAGCTACTTGTATCTAGAGGCCAGGGTGAAGCGTGATGTACTATCTAGATCGCCCTTAACACTTCTAGTCCTCAGACGTCCTACAGTTGTTCACGTGGCAACAATTCATAATTTTATATTGGCTTGTCATAGTGTTAGTTTTATAGACGTTACTTGTGACTACATTTTCCACTTGTAGCAATTTTTTAGCTCTCATAGTTTTCCCATAGTAGCATGCCAAAGTCAGAATTTGCAAGTTACAGGAAGATAGGTTTAACAAAAACCAAGTTACTTACTCGAATGAAGTAATTTACACTGAAACTAGATATTATTGTCTATATGCTAAAAGATTTTAAAAACACACAATGTAATTCCTTTGAACTTTTCAAAATAATCCAAAAATGACGAAAATTTGCCTCATTTATGGAAATTTTTTAAAAAGACAAAATTACTTTGTTGTGTGTTTTAAAATTTTTTTAGCATAGTGCCCATAATATCAAATTTCAGAGTAAATTATTTCATTTGAGTAAGTAACTTGGTTTTCGTTAAACCTATGTTCCTGTAACTTGCAAATACTGACTTTGACATGCCGCTGTGTGAAAACTATGAGAGCTAAAAAATCTTTACAAGTGGAAAATGTAGTCACAAATAATGTCTATAAAACTAACACTATGACAAGCTAACATAAAATTATGAATTGTTGCCATGTGAACAACCTTAAGGCATATCACTCCCCATTAATATTTATACACTTTCACACATACATTATATTTGTAACTAAATGTTTACCATCAGATAAATATCACCGCCTCGAACTTAGTCAGACATTGACACCCCAAGTAACTTTCTTAATTCTCATATTTTACCACCCAACACGAAATAAGGTTTATTTTTGTGGGTGATAGTTTAAGTAATGCCAATAATAGTTGTCAAGCAATGACAACTTTAGAAAATAAACTAAACTGTAACCTGTGACTTGTCGATACTTCGAACATAATTGTAGCTCTGTAATGTCAACTATTGCTTAACGGAATTTTTTAAGCTTGAGTGAGCTTGTCTATATTTACATATGTCAGACTGAAATTAGTAAATAATTAGTTTATTTCCAATTACGAATTTACAGATTAAAACCTTAAATATATTGATACATATCTGACCTTAAATATGTGTTGACACAATCTGTGTTTCCTACTTAGCTCTCTTGTTAGATAATTAACATAGCAGTTATGTATTGGAGAAATTTAAATAAATAACACTAATTTAGGAATTTTACCTATTAAAGAGTGTTATCAGGAAAAGTTGTTATTATGTATTTATACGGTTAGTTTTGAAGGCTTTACTTGGGAGTACAATTTACTCGCAAAAAACCGCTCAGCCATTTTTGCTACAGTAGCCTAGTATTTCGAAGTACAAATTTGCATGTTTTTACTTCATGCACACAGCTAAATAATTAACATTGAAGCTACGTGTCCGGTGGGAAGGGGAGGGGGGTTACACTTTAATGTATACTGAAATCCATTACAATACATTTTTTTGTATCTTTAAATATACATTCTAAAATCCCATTTTTTTACTACTTTTAGTAACTTCGTGTGTAAATAATTTTCGACTAACTATGCCTTTATTCTTGTTCAGCTGTAGTGGATTAATAAGTCGATCTCAAGACAATACATTGTGCAGTAGCGCTGTAATAAAGTACTCAGATATTGTTTTAAAGCGTTAAAAGTAACCAGTGATGGCAGGCAACATGGTAAGGGATGTTCCGTCCACCTTCAACTAGCGGCTACAGTTAGTGCGAAAGTGTGGCAGGGTATGGACAGCCCTGGACGAGGGCGGGGGTGGACACTCGGACACACAGTCCACAGGGGGTCGTTACAGTGGACAGCTGACCGGACAGCCAGCTACTGATGGCGATAAATGTGCTGCACCCCAGTAGACTAACCCTCCCCTCCCCTCCTCCAGGTGGCCCACCCCCTCTCACAGCTGCGACTACCCCCTCCACGGGCGAGGAGACGCGACCACTGGGGATAAACACACCCCTAGCTCTCGTCCCCCGAGTACCAACACCAAGATGTCGTTTGCATCCGGTTAAGGTGGCCGTCTGTCAAGGCCCCCGATATGCGCCGGCTGTTACAAGATTATACGATTACTACTCAACGCGCATTAGTTATCTCTACTTAGGAATATCATTCAAAGTACGTTACACGCGCGTATACCTATTTAAGCTCCTCCGTATATCAATAAGGAATATTATCTAGCGACCTGAAATGACTAAAATTTGTGTTTTGGCGGCCCCTTGTAGTATAAAATATTTTAAAGGGGTATAGGCGTGCAATACGCCATTATCTTAAATATTACATCATAAAATAGTAAGTTACCACTGAATGTCTTATAGAGGCTCACTGTAAAAAAACTTCCTAAAATATTTAGGATGTAATTAACCTATACGCAGTATGGGACAGTTACCATACTTCCGCCTTGTAAGTATGCAAACTGTTACACTTAATACAAGTCTGGTAACTCCAGTATACATTTGACTGTTTTATAAAAAAGCATAGGAGTGTTACCATGGATGTCTGGGAAACTATTCTACCTTACCTACTTTCTTAGCTCTCCTATACGCACGTCTGGTAAATTTACAAACTATTTTTCGAGTGTAGTTGTATGTGAGAAGACAGCACGCCATATTGCTTCTAGAGGCTAGTATGAGGTGTGACACACGATCTGTGCCAACCTTATAGCTTCCACACTTCCAGGCCTGGAACACGCACAATACGTCCACCCAGGCTGCCAACTTAAAGGTCACTGAAATTGAGCGCACACAATAGTAAGGTTAATGTCGAAGTCCAGACAATAGGAACAGTCTCTGGATATTTTAATTCTGCCTGTGTAGGTTATACCGAAGTACATGGTTAAAACAGTTTAGTGACATAATGAGGGAATGATCATTGCGAGACACGTAAACGACGTCCCGCTAATGTTTGTGATTGAAAATTTGAATTACATGGGAAAGTAAATTTCTTTTTCCTAACAGAAATATCTCGTCTTATGCAATACGGCGGTTATAGAGTGATTTACGAATATTACCATGGGGGTACTGAGATTTACCGTGATCGGTTAAATGTACGATTTCCACTTCCGAACTTAAGAGATAGTCTCTGATTTATTGGTAGTTCACTTCTTATACATCTAATGTTTCCATTGTTGTATTTTTTGAATTCACGGTCGTGTAACAAAAGTAGTCATGGTATCAACACGTAGCAAGCAGTATCCGTTCTATTGTGTATGGTTCTAGGTTTAAATCGCACTGAGATGGAAAACATTCTATATTCTACGGTTTCAGTTGTTAGTAGTGTAAACACTTTAAGAACTGTACTGTCACCACTTGTTAGAGATTACATTTTTACCATAAATTTCATTTTCCTTAAATTCTTTAACTTTACGAGAATGTAGGACGTTTCATATTGTTCTTGATGGTTAATTATTTTCATGATAAAGGAATGGTACACAATATGTCAGTGAAAAGTGAAAACGTTTCATTAAATTTTCATGAGCGTGAAGTTAAAATAAAAATATAAAATTGAGAGTTGGTGTGAGCACCAGTTAATCTTACGATTAGGGAATGGGAAGGGGCAAATATAAGGGTCATTTGATTGAATCTGGCAGTCCGGGGTCCAGCGTCAAGGAAATTTAGGTCTCAAGGTGCAAAATGGAGTCTCTTAGCTCAGTTTTCACTTTTAATCTTTGAATATACCACTTGTACGAATATTTTTTATTTACGTAGCCTTTTTATACATCTTAAGCAGTAAATGTTCGGAAACCAATACGAAGTTGGCAATATTTAAAGTAGATTTTGATGGTAATATTATGTTATTTTAGGGGACAATCCCCTTAAATAATTAATTTTTGAGGGTGTGTCACCCACTCCTAAAGCACGTACATGAGGAAGGGCAACTCGAGAAGAAAGTAGGTTTTCCAACTTTGTAAACTAACGTGTTGCTAGTATGATGTTCTATAACTTACAGTGGTGTAATTTTATAACTTTGGTTCCGTGGCAAGACAGACGATACAGGATTGAATCGTTATAGTAGAATATTCTCTCTAAAATATGGCCAAAACCGTTTTCTAGGAATTCCGTTCGTGTGTGTGTATGTTTTTTTTTTCTGCACTGAATTTAAAATTCCTTGAAATGTCACTAAAGTCAGTACGCTGAGGACTACACATATTTTATTATTATTAACACAACAAATGAGTCGTCAGTACAACTGCCGCTGTCTTATTGGTCCACACAACACAGCTCACGCCCACTCTACTGTGCGACATTCATAGTCGTGAGTTTGTTGCAATCATATTTATGCTCTACTTGTTTTCAATTGCCTTACTCTGCAGCTGTGCCTTATGGTGATGTTTTAACTCTGTCTTGCTGTGGTCTTCTACTGGTAAATCACAGCCGTATTGTATCACAGTTAACTTATACTGATTGGTGCAGTTAAATGAGAGACGTGTCTGAACAAACACACACTGACAATAACCACGAAGCACAGCTGCCTATGTGCACATATGGCATTGAAACAAAATGGCGCAAACTATTTTCCCCGCTACAAACTCGCGGCTATAATATTAAGCCTGCTTTCAGCCAATGACGTGCCGAGTGGACTTTGTTCTAATGAAAGCATCCGAGCTTATATAACACGGTATAAGTTCATAACTAGAGATGGTGAAATTTCGCAAATTCAATGACCTGCATGTTAGAATCAAATATCCTATGCATACTCAAGCCACGACCATTCGTCCACTAGCTGCTACTCACTGGAACAGCAGACAGTGAACGAATAGACACGGCTTGAGTATGCATAGGATATTTGATTCTAATATGCCGGTCATTGAATTCGCGAAATTTTACCATCTCTATTCATAACAGAGACAGAGAAACTGCATCCTTGCTAGTTTACACTTTAGAGGCAGAGAAATGTCCCTAGGATACACCTGCTCGAGCAATAATAGTCCAACATGGACATAGTCTTCAAGTTGTTAATTGATGTGACATTCCCTCGTCATTAGTCACTGCACAGGCATCATGTGAGAGTTGTCAAGTCCTCGAGTCTCGCTGTTGTGCGCTGGAGGCAGTATCAACTGAGCCGTAAGGGCGAGTCTAGATCACGCATGAAGAGTAATGTAGGTCTATGTGCAGGGCAAGGAACTGGCGCTCAGAATTTTCTTTGTAGTTTTTCTCTGCGGCACTTGACCTCGTAGTTTCATTTGAGGAAACTGTGACGTAATATGCTTCTTTGTGTCTGTTTTACAGAACACACTGCCATTTCTATACACACGGCCGTCCCAGAAATTCGCTTTTAGCCATGTGAGGTGCCCCAAAATATGTTAATTATTATAGGAGTGCTGTATTTTTTAAATCATCGAAGCATAGCTTGAAGTGTAATTTATTTTAATAGATTAAAATATTGGGGGAAAGTTTAGTGATTTCGTAAAGAGATGTTACAACTCCCCCCCGGGTTAATTTGCACTCTATGTGAGAATCCTAAATTACCCGTCGCTTTCAAGTACCGTTTATTGTTACAGCTGTGAATGGCGAAGTCTTCAACAAAAATACGTGGCACAAAGTAACTCCACTTTACGGTTTGGCGTAAAACACAACACGTCACGTCTGCAGTCTAGGCAATAATCTCTTCAATTAAACTCCTGTCACGAGATTTTTCTCTCTCGCTGAACATGACAAGTGAGTGAGGGTATTATACAGTATGTCACTCGTCAAGAAATGCGAGCGAGGGAAGGAAGGAGGGGTGTTTAGTTGAGGTAGGTCGCGTGCCGGGGGCGAACCAACCCTTCCTGAGGTCGCAGCAGGGGTTGTAAGGTACCTGACAACGTGTTGACTGCACGGGGGTAGAGATAAAAAACTGTCTGTCTTGTGAAGGGAAGGTTGAAAGGGTTGTGTTGGTCGCGTGGCTAACCTAGGGTAGGGCGGCTATGATCTCGCTCTGAATACACAGACATTATCCCTGGTACAGCCACTTGTAAACACGGCTCAACAGATGTTATATCAAGCCGCACTTTGTGGCGTATCGTCCCGTGTATAAACTTGCCTATGTCTCTATCATTGTCTGTTATGTCTTATTAAGCGCACTGGAAAATTAAGATGTCCGGGGAAAGACTGGAATACTCAGTCGACGATCAAATCTGAACTACTCATTATTCCATGGGACGTTTTTTTTACAGAGTATATATTTTATAATCAGACGTCTGTTTATGCAAGGCTAGTCAGTTATATGCTTTGTTTTCCAGTAAAATATTATATTTTTTATATTGGTTTGAAATTAAAAATGGAAAACTTATATTTTTGTAATTATCAATTTAATAACAACAAAAGCTCTTTGATAATAAAATATTTAAATTATATGTCTAACTTTAACATAATAGGCGACCTGAATTACAAACCATGCCATTTAAAAATTAGCAAAAATACAATATTTTTACCGCGTGTATATATCTCTGTCTGAACTATGTTATTTTTTAATTGATATTTCTTAAATTTCGGAGTTGGCATGGTTTGGATTTTAGGAGTCCAATAATTTTAGATTACTATCCGAAAATCTCTCATGCAGAAGTTTACGGATGCTCATATTATTTTCAAATCAAAACGCGAGTATTAATGAAATTAGGTTATAATGGATGACTGGATATTATTATAATGATAATTATAAAAATAAAAAGTTTATATATAAATATATATTGCGGTTTTAAGCTTTTATTTTTCTAACAAATATTTTCAGTTGTTTGCTCGAAATCAAAGCATAACTACTGACCAGTGCTGTATAAACATACGTCTACTAATATAATATCTACTCGGCATAAAGGTCCATCGAACAGTCCTATAAATATTATTGTGTCGCCATGTGGAAGTATGTATACTAGTTTGTTGTTCTACTCTAGTTCTGTTTGCCCGCCGATTTTTTTTGTGAACTGGCATCATTTCTTGTGTTTTGTTTTAATTAGAGTAGTTGTTGACTTCATCTCAACTTGGCTTATTTCGAAGTAGACGTCTTGCCGTAAAATTACGTTTCACGTTATTTTTATGGGTCGGTCTTTATTGATAGGAGAGGCGTACTTCGATGAGTTCAATATCCTGCAAGTTATAATCAACTGTCATATATATACATATATATACATATATATATATACATACTGAAGCCCCGACTATTTGTCCACTAGCTGCTACTGACTGTAACAACACACAATGAACTAATATACAGGGCTCGAGTACGCACAGGTCTGGATTATAACATGCAGGGCATTATATCTATTAGTAGCGAATTTTTAATATGTCTTTAGGCCCCTTTAGCAGAAACCTGAATAATTACCGTAACAGACTAAACTTCACTGACCTGTACGTACGAGATCGCGATCTGTGATTCCATTGGCCTTGAGTAGAGATACGTCAATTTCGCGGATTCGTCTGGCAGTAGCCTAGATTGCTCAGTCCTGTACACGCTCTGGATACAGTCCATTATTCATTGGCTTACAACATTACAAGCGATAGCTCTATGAATCATTTCCTTATTTACTACTGGCTTGCAGTAGACAAATGTGTTTCGTGACAGCCGCCAGATAATCACGCATGTGATCATGAAGTATATATTTTTGGCGTTCAACCTGACCTGGAATGTGTCTGCGAAATTGACGTATCTCTAGCCTTGAGCCTTTGTATGTTGTCATTCACGTGGGTCAGCGCTGTACATAAGGTTGGCCACTTCTACTGTGAAACTATTGGTCAGACAGAAGTGTTTCCTGCGACAAGCCTTGACGCTGTAGGCCAACAAGAGACCTTGAACAAGCATATAGCGGTTTGTAGTCTAGCCTGCTGGCAGAAAACAACGCCCATTAGTTGATACAGGACAAACACACGGGTTCACTAACCTGTAGTCCAGCCTCTAAGAATATCTGTGTACAGAGGCAGATAACAGCTGCTGATTGGCTGCTCGCTGACATAGATATATCCAATGATTAAGGCCTCGCTCTTTAGTTTTGCAGGGGTTTCGACAATAACGCAGATTAATACATACATCAAAAATTCATTCCTACGGTTTTAACACTTATATCTGTGATGTTTGGGTAAAGTGTGATGAGTCAAAGAATTGTGTTTCGAGAAAATCTAAAAAGAAAGTTGGAAGACATACTGTGTATGATGGACCATACAAACATCCAGATTTAATTTTTTACCTTCTCATAACCATTAGAGTTACAGCCTTTTACCCAGACCTAGAAAATAACATGTAAGTTATAATGTGCTCCCATACTTAACACATTTTTCTCGTTTTCCGAGTTATATCCCTTTACCCGAACACCAGCATCGTTTGTATCTGAATTTTTGTGTTGCAATATACCAAATTGATTAAAAGGTTTTCGCCCCTGCAATATCGCATATATTGTTGTAAAAATAAGCTAAAATTAAACAAAATAATTTTTTGCTAGCAAACGGCACATTATTTAATAAAAATGCTCTGTTAAAAATTGCATATCGTATGACTGTACACCAAATTTTTTCAAAGCATTTGGTTTAAAAATATTCGAGATTTTGCAATTGTTTGAAATAAATGAAAGACAATGACCTTAAGCCTGCATTTAGCTACTGTTTAAGTATTGTCTCGGCGTCCAAAGTCAAGTGAACTTTCAGTTGCTTAAATTCTAGCCGCTGCCCAACCGGAAATGAGAATTTTCCAACTCCCTAGACACCGGGCTGGACGCGTTATGATTGCAAGCTGAACCATGAATGAGCTACGTCGTCTGTACCACGCCACGCATAGCGACTGGAAGCGTAGCGTGTGAACTATGGCAGTTCTTGCTTGTTAGTTGTCTGTGTTGAAGACAAGTGATATGGCGGCGGCATAGGAAGTTGTGTGGACCAGTTTGTTTAGTGCAAGAGAATATCACGCATGTAGCCCCGGGGTAGCGGTATCACGTGTGTGTGATGTGGTCATGCTATCTTGATCACATCCACGCCTCGTAAATTATCTCCTGCACGCCAACCTCACACCATATACACTCACCCTCATTCGTACACCACATCACCAACCTTCGTGTACAAGAACTGCCATATAGTCCAGACATTATAAGCCTCATGTTGACATTCTCTTCTGAGAAATACGCCTGGCAGCTGCTTTGTGTTGACATTCGGGCCATCCTGACGTAGAAATACCGGGTCTCGACTCTCCTGTCACACACACACCAGTAGTCATTTCAGAATGCCTCAACTTATACAGAATAAATCTACCAAAGCTGTTTGTGCGAGTTAGTAAAGAGATTTCGGTCCAAGACGTGTCTTCAACTGCTTAATACTGAACTTATATGAGAGAAAATGTTGAAATTTCATTTACAGAATATGTTTAATGACATTGCGTTACTTTACACAAATTACATGTAACATATTGGTTACATTAAATCCAGAAGTAGCCAAGAAAATTTTTGAATATTAAGAAACAAATTCCTTGAAAAAATTCCGGGATAGCTGAGAATTAAACTGGTTAAATCTCACTGGTCCCGCTGATAGGTTTCACGGATCACAATCCAGTGAACATCTCGTATACATTTCCGCTCAAAGAAATAAAGAAACGAACTAAACTGTTGCGTGACTTCAATCACATAGATGTTCACTCCTTCTCATGAGATCTGAGTAGAGTGACGTTTTCGAGTCACAAACTATTGACGATAAAGTGAGTCATTTCAATCGCAATATCGTAAAATTGTTTTATAAACACGGGCCGCTGAAGACGGTAAATCGAAAAAGAACTAACGGTTCTTGGATGACACAGGAATCAGGGCGGTGATGGAAGAAAGAGACAGTGCAAAAAACGGTACTTAAAAATCAGGTCAGAGTAATTTTTAATGACTAAAAAAGTTAAGAAATACCGTTAAGTATTTTTTCCGGAATAATGTAAATCTTCTATAATAATTCCCGTACCAAAAGTCTCGGAGCCATGTGTAGGCCTATACAAAGATCTTCTCCCTATTAGTATTCTCCCACTCTGTCTAAAGTGGCAGAGAAAGTGGTAAAAAACAGCTGACTGAATACACAGAAACCTGTAACATCCTGTACAACAAACAATCCGGGTTCCACAAAGGCCACAGCACATACATGACCCTGACTGATGAAAAACCGATTATGTGTTAAAAGCAATGGATAATCCAAAAGTGGTACTATTATTTTTTCTAGACTTTTCCAAAGCGTTTGATACCGTCGATCATAATATATTTCCTGAAAGGCTCGTGGATATCAACGTCTCCCAATAAGCATTAAATTGGATCCGGGACTATCCTAAGTAACAGAATGCAGTAGGTTTACCTGGAATTAACAACCTGAGTCAATAAAAGCAAAGACAAGTACGTGTACACTGGTGTCCCCCAAGTAAGCATATTAGTGTACACTGGGGTCCCTCAAATAAGCATACTAGTGTACACTGGAGTCCCTCAAGGAAGCATATACTAGTGTACACTGGGGTCCCTCGAGGAAGCATATACTAGTGTACACTGGGGTCCCTCAAGGAAGCATTCTAGTATACACTGGGGTTCCTCAAGGAAGCATACTAGTGTACACTGGGGTCCCTCAAGGAAGCATACTAGTGTACACTGGGGTCCCTCAAGGAAGTATATACTAGTGTACACTAGGGTCCCTCAAGGAAGCATATACTAGTGTACACTGGGGTCCCTCAGGGAAGCATACTAGTGTACACAGGGATCTCTCAAGGAAGCATACTAGTGTACACTGGGGTCCCTCAAGGAAGCATATACTTGTGTACACTGGGGTCCCTCAAGGAAGCATATACTATTGTACACTGGGGTCCCTCAAGGAAGTATATACTAGTGTACACTGGTTTCCCTCAAGGAAGCATATTAGTGTACACTGGGGTCCCTCAAGGAAGCATATACTAGTGTACACTGGGGTCCCTCAAGGAAGCATATACTAGTGTACACTGGGGTCCCTCAAGAGAGTATATACTAGTGTTCACTGGTTTCCCTCAAGGAAGCATACTAGTGTACACTGGGGTCCCTCAAGGAAGCATATACTAGTGTACACTGGGGTCCCTCAAGGAAGCATATACCAGTGTACACTGGGGTCTCTCAAGAAAGCATACTAGTGTACACTGGGTTCCCTCAAGGAAGCATACTAGTGTGCACTGGGATCTCTCAAGGAAGTATATACTAGTGTACACTGGGTTCTCGCAAGGAAGCATACTAGTGTACACTGGGGTCCCTCAAGGAAGCATATACTAGTGTACACTGGGGTCCCTCAAGGAAGTATATACTAGTGTACACTGGTTTCCCTCAAGGAAGCATATACTAGTGTACACTGGGGTCCCTCAAGGAAGCATATACTAGTGTACACTGGGGT
>PNEQ01098147.1:0-40283 GCA_003012365.1 Medauroidea extradentata
CGCGGAGGCAGACGAGATCTCATCACCTGCTGGCATCTGCTGTACACCTCCTTTACTCCTAGTTCCATGACCAGTTTCAGTAACGTGTCTTTGGATCCAAGGCCAAACCAGAGATTTCTGTAAAATAATTTACAGATCGGCAAAACATTTACTTTAAAAATTAATAATATTTCTATCAATAGCGTATTTATAGACATGCAATTGTTCGCGTAAAGAGTTCGTGCCAGCTTATTTCAGTGAATCACGTACACGTATTCAGTGTCGCTTCATTGTTATTAGCAGCCTGCTTTTGTGAAGCGACGTCTTTCAATTTGACCATGCCGATCACAGCTAGGTTTCTGCGATACCACACCTCTGTGAATGGCAGACAGAACACTAAGACGCAAAAGAGTTAAAACATTCCATCACTGACCATGAAGTTGAACTGCAGACGTGCACGTATGTCATTGTCAATGACAAAGTGATGCGTACTATTTACACAAAAAAATCGTGGCTCTACATATTTAATCTTTAGGTCTAAGACTGCTGAAAATTCACAATTTTGCACTTAGAAATCCAAACAATTCTGAGGAGGACCCCTGGGCCGCCAGCTTAAAACTCGGGAAAAAAAAAAAAAAAAAAAACTTTAAAAAAAACTTTACTCTTCTTAAAAATTTCTTTATCCGTGCCCGATGTAACTTGCAACACTAATTTCAGACACTGAAACTTATGATTCTTACGTTTTGGTAGTTTTTCACGTGGCCTGCTACGAATATATCAAGATCATCTCTAGACTCTTTGGACTTTTGGAACCATAGTCAAATGTCACATCTGTTATCTCAGGGCATGCACATACAAGATCAATTTGTGCCCATTTCCATATTCAAACAGGTCTTGGTCATTTAAGATTATGCATGTGATCCGATAAAATGATTTGAAGTAAAACAAAATACAAATGTTCACAGAATTCTCAGAAAATAAACTTCCAGCATTAGGGCGCTGTCTAACTCAGAGACATGACGCGAGCAAGGGTAGCGATATAAGCTAACTATGTTAATTAATATTCTACGTGGCCCAGTATCTGTCTAACCTACGTACAACCCACCATGGACTTTTCTGTTTTCTGTGAGGTCGCACTGCTGTAAGATTTTTTCCCCACCCATCTCTGCGACACTTACATGAAAAACGGTTGTCATTCTACTAATTTGTAACTTGCTGTAAGTTGGACTACATTTTCATACCATCACAAATAATTTTGATCACACCTGCTACACAAATGCATGGAACAATACTCACACAGTGAAATAGACGTTAATAAACTTCTTGCATCTCCTCCCACGTCTGCGAAACTTCAATTAAAAACGGTTGTCATTCTACTAAATTGTAACTTGGTGTAAGTTTGACTACATTTTCATACCATCACAAACAATTTTGATCACACCTGTTATACAAACGCATGGAACAATACTCACACAATATACTTGACATTAATAAACTACTTGCATCCTCTCCCATCTCTGCGACACTTAGATGAAAAACGGTTGTCATTCTACTAATTTGTAACTTGGGGTAAGTTTGACTACATTTTCATACCATCACAAACAATTTTGATCACACCTGCTATACACATGCATGGAACAATACTCACACAATATACTTGACATTAATAAACTACTTGCATCCTCTCCCATCTCTGCGACACTTAGATGAAAAACGGTTGTCATTCTACTAATTTGTAACTTGGTGTAAGTTTGACTACGATTTCATACCATCACAAACAATTTTGATCACACTTGCTATACAAATGCATGGAACAATACTCACACAATATACTTGACATTAATAAACTACTTGAATCCTGTCCCATCTCTGCGACACTTAGATGAAAAACGGTTGTCATACTACTAATTTGTAACTTGGTGTAAGTTTGACTACGATTTCATACCATCACAAACAATTTTGATCACACCTGCTATACAAATGCATGGAACAATACTCACACAATATACTTGACATTAATAAACTACTTGCATCCTCTCCCATCTCTGCGACACTTACATGAAAAACGGTTGTCATTCTACTAATTTGTAACTTGGGGTAAGTTTGACTACATTTTCATACCATCACAAACAATTTTGATCACACCTGCTATACAAATGCATGGAACAATACTCACACAATATACTGGACATTAATAAACTACTTGAATCCTCTCCCATCTCTGCGACACTTAGATGAAAAACGGTTGTCATTCCACTAATTTGTAACTTGGGGTAAGTTTGACTACATTTTCATACCATCACAAACAATTTTAGTTACTCCTGCTATACAAATGCATGGAACAATACTCACACAGTGAAATAGACGTTAATAAACTTCTTGCATCTCCTCCCACGTCTGCGACACTTCAAATAAAAACGGTTGTCATTCTACTAAATTGTTACTTGGTGTAAGTTTGACTACATTTTCATACCATCACAAACAATTTTGATCACACTTGCTATACAAATGCATGGAACAATACTCACACAATATACTTGACATTAATAAACTACTTGAATCCTCTCTCATCTCTGCGACACTTAGTGGAAAAACGGTTGTCATTCTACTAATTTGTAACTTGGGGTAAGTTTGACTACAATTTCATACCATCACAAACAATTTTGATCACACCTGCTATACAAATGCATGGAACAATACTCACACAATATACTTGACATTAATAAACTACTTGCATCCTCTCCCATCTCTGCGACACTTAGATGAAAAACGGTTGTCATTCTACTAATTTGTAACTTGGGGTAAGTTTGACTACATTTTCATACCATCACAAATATTGTTATTATTGGACAACTTTACTATCACTATTGGGGAATATTATTAGTATTGGAGCACTTTACTATCACTATTGGGGAATATTATAACTATTGGAGCACTTGACTATCACTATTCGGGAATATTGTTATTATTGGAGCACTTTACTATCACTATTGGGGAATATTGTTAGTGTTGGTGCACTTTACTATCACTATTGGGAAATATTGTTAGTAGTGGAGCATTTTACTATTACTATTGGGGAATATTGTTAGTATTGGACCACTTTACTATCACTATTGGATAATATTATTGGTATTGGAGCTCTTTACTATCACTAATGGGGAATATTGTTAGTATTGGAGCACTTTACTATCACTATTGAGGAATATTGTTGATATTGGACCACTTTACTATAACTTTAGGGGAATATTGTTAGTATTTGACGACTTTACTATCATTATTGGGGAATATTGTTAGTATTGGATCACTATACTATCACTATTGGGGAATATTTTAAGTATTTGACCACTTTACTATCACTATTGTGGAATATTGTTAGTATTGGAGCACTTTACTATCACTATTCGTTAATATTATTTATATTGGACCAATTTACTTACACTATTGAGGAATATTATTAGTATTTGACCACTTTACTATCACTATTGGGAATATTGCTTGTATTGGAGCACTTTACTATCACTATTGGGGAATATTATTAGTATTAGAGCACATGACTATCACTATTCGGGAATATTGTTATTATTGGAGCACTTTACTATCACTATTGGGGAATAATGTTAGTATTGGATCACTTAACTATCACTATTGGAGAATATTGTTGGTATTGGAGCACTTTAATATCAACATTGGGGAATATTATTAGTATTGGACCACTTGACTATCACTATTGGGGAATATTATTAGTATTGGAGCACTTTACTATAACTAATGGGGAATATTGTTAGTATTGGACCACTTTACTATCACCATTGGGGAATATTTTTAATGTTGGACCACTTTACTATCACTATTGGGGAATATTGTTAGTACTGGAACACTTTACTATCACTATTGGGGAATTTTATTAGTATTCGGGCACTTGACTATCACTATTGGGGAATATTGTTATTATTGGAGCACTTTACTATCACTATTAGGGAATGATGTTAGTATTGGACCACTCTACTATTACTATTGGGAAATATTGATAGTATTGGAGTTATTTTCTATCACTATTGGGGAATATTGTTAGTATTAGTGCACTTGAATATCACTATTGGGGAATATTGTTATTATTGGAGCACTTGACTATCACTATTGTGGAATATTATTAGTATTGGAGCACTTGACCAGCACTATTGGGGAATATTATTAGTATTGGACGACTTTACTGTCACTATTGGGGAATATTATTAGTATTGGAGTTTTTTGCTATTACTATTGGGAATATTGTTAGTATTGGAGCACTTTACTATCAATATAGGGGATTATTATTACTATTGGAATACTTGACTCTCACTATTGGGGAATATTGTTATTATTGGAAAACTGTACTATCACTATTGGTGAATTTTGTTAGTATTGGAGCACTTTACTATCACTATTGGGGAATATTATTGGTATTGGCCCACTTTACTTACACTATGAAGCAATATTATTAGTATTGAAGAACTTTACTATCACTATTGGGGAATATTGTTATTATTGGAGCACTTTACTATCACTATTGGTGAATATTGTTAGTATTGGACCACTTTACTACCACTATTGGAGAATATTGTTAGTAATACAGTAATTTATTATCACTATTGGAGAATATTGTTAGTATTGGAGCAATTTACTATCACTATTGGGGTATATTATTACTATTCGAGCACTTGACATAACTATTGGGGAATATTGTTATTATTGTCACTATTGGGGAATATTATTAGTATTGGAGTTTTTTGCTATTACTATTGGGGAATATTGTTAGTATTGGAGCACTTTACTATCAATATAGGGGATTATTATTACTATTGGAATACTTGACTCTCACTATTGGGGAATATTGTTATTATTGGAAAACTGTACTATCACTATTGGTGAATTTTGTTAGTATTGGAGCACTTTACTATCACTATTGGGGAATATTATTAGTATTGGCCCACTTTACTTACACTATGGAGCAATATTATTAGTATTGAAGAACTTTACTATCACTATTGGGGAATATTGTTATTATTGGAGCACTTTACTATCACTATTGGTGAATATTGTTAGTATTGGACCACTTTACTACCACTATTGGAGAATATTGTTAGTAATACAGTAATTTACTATCACTTTTGGAGAATATTGTTAGTATTGGAGCAATTTACTATCACTATTGGGGTATATTATTACTATTCGAGCACTTGACATAACTATTGGGGAATATTGTTATTATTGTAGCACTTTACTATCACTATTGGGGAATATTATTAATATTGGACCACTTTAATATCACTATTGAGGAATATTGTTAGTATTGGAGCACTTTACTATCACTATTGGGGAATATTATTAATATTGGAGCACTTGAATGTCACTATTCGAGAATATTGTTATTATTGGAGCACTATATTATCACTATTGGGGAATATTGTTATTGTTGGAGCACTTAACTATCACTAATGGGAAATATTGTTAGTAGTGGAGCATTTTACTATTACTTTTGGGGAATATTGTTAGTATTGGACTACTTTACTATCACTATTGGATAATATTATTGGTATTGGAGCTCTTTACTATCACTAATGGGTAGAATTGTAGTATTGGAGCACTTTACTATAAAAATTGGGGAATAATATTAGTATTGGAACATTTGACTATCACTATTGGGGAATATTGGTAGTATTGGTGCATTTTACTATCACTATTGGGTAATATTGTTTGTATTGGAACACTTTACTATCACTATTGGGGAATATTATTAATATTGCAACACTTGACTATCACTATTGGCGAATATTGTTAGTATTGGACCACTTTACTATCACTATTGGAGAATATTTTTATTATTGGACCACTTGACTATAACTATTGGGGAATATTGTTAGTATTGGAGCACTTGACTATCAATGTTGGGGAATATTGTTAGTATTGGAGCACTTGACTATCAATGTTGGGGAATATTGTTAGTATTGGAGCACTTGACTATCACTATTGGGGAATATTATTAATATTGGAGAACTTGACTATCACCATTGGAGAATATTGTAAGTATTGGACCACGTTGTTATCAGTATTGGGGGATATTGTTAGTATTGAAAAACTTTACTATCACTATTGGAGAATATTATTAGTATTAGAGCACTTTACTATCACTATTGGGGAATATTGTTAGTATTTGACCACTTGACTGTCACTATTGGGGAATATTATTAGTATTGGAGTAATTTACTATTACTATTGGGGAATATTGTTAGTATTGGAGAACTTTACTATCAATATTGGGGATAATTATTACTATTGGAGCTTTTGACTCTCACTATCGGGGAATATTGTTATTTTCGGAGCACTTTACTATCACTATTGGGGAATATTATTAGTATTGGAGCACTTGACTATCACTATTGGGGAATATTGTTATTATTGGAGAACTTTACTACCTCTATTAGGAAAATTTGTAGGTATTGGACCACTTTACTATCACTATTGGGGAATAATGTTAGTATTGGAGCACTTTACTATCACTATCGGGGAATATTATTAGTATTGGACCACTTGACAGTCACTTTTGGGGAATTTTATTAGTATTGGAGTAATTTGCTATTACTATTGGGGAATATTGTTAGTATTGGAGCAATTTACTATTAATATTGGGGATTATTATTACTATTGGATCACTTGACTCTCACTATTGGGGAATATTGTTATTATTGGACAACTTTACTATCCCTATTGGGGAATATCATAAGTATTGGAGCAATTTACTATCACTATTGGGGAATATTGTTAGTATTGGAGCACTTTACTATCATTATTGAGGAATATTGTTGACATTGGACCACTTTACTTACACTATGGAGCAATATTATTAGTATGGGAGCACTGTACTATCTCTTTTTGAAGATATTAATATTGGACCACTTAACATCACTATTGGGGAATATTGTTAGTATTGGATCACTATACTATCATAATTGGGGAATATTATAAGTATTTGACCACTTAACTATCACTATTGTGGAATATTGTTAGTATTGGACCACTTTACTATAACTATTGGGGAATATGGTTAGTATTGGAGCACTTTAATATCAACATTGGGGAATATTATTAGTATTAGACCACTTGACTATCACTATTGGGGAATATTGTTAGTATTAGAGCACTTTACTATATCTATTGGGGAATATTATTATTATTGAACCACTTGACTATCTTTTATTTGGGAATATTATAAGTATTGAACCATTTGACTATCACTATTGGGTAATATTGTTAGTATATGACCACTTGAATATCACTAATGGGCTACATTGGTAGAATTGGAGCACTTTACTATCACTATTGGGGAATATTATTAGTATTGGAGAACTGACTATCACTATTGGGGAATATTGTTATTATTAGAGCACTTTACTATTACTATTGGGGAATATTTTTAATATTGGACCACTTTACAATCACTATTGAGGAATATCGTTAGTATTGGAGCACTTTACTATCACTATTGGGGAATATTATTAGTATTCGAGAACTTGACTATCACTATTGGGGAATATTATTACTATTGGAGCACTTTACTATCACTATTGGAGAATATTTTTATTATTGGACCACTTGACTATAACTATTGGGGAATATTGTTAGTATTGGAGCACTTGACTATCACTATTGGGGAATATTGTTTGTATTTGACCACTTGACTGTCACTATTGGGGAATATTGTTAGTATTGGAGTAATTTACTATTACTATTGGGGAATATTGTTATTATTGGACAACTTTACTATCACTATTGGGGAATATTATTAGTATTGGAGCACTTTATCTCTTTCGGAATATGATATTAATATTGGACCACTTTACTATCACTATTGGGGAATATTGTTTGTATTAGACCACTTGACTATCACTATTGGTGAATATTGTTAGTATTAGAGCACTTTACTATAACAATTGGGGAATAATATTATATTGAACCACTTGACTATCTTTTATTTGGGAATATTATAAGTATTGGACCATTTGACTATCACTATTGGGGAATATTATTAGTATTCGAGAACTTGACTATCACTATTGGGGAATATTGTTATTATTGGAGCACTTTACTATCACTATTGGGGAATAATGTTAGTATTGGACCACTGTACTATTACTATTGGGGAATATTGTTAGTATTGGAGTAATTTTCTATCACTATTGGGGAATATTGATAGTATTGGAGCACTTTACTCTCACTATTGGGGAATATTATTACTATTGGAGCACTTGACTATCACTATTCGGGAATATTGTTATTATTGGAGCACTTTACTATCACTATTGGGGAATATTGTTAGTGTTGGTGCACTTTACTATCACTATTGGGAAATATTGTTAGTAGTGGAGCATTTTACTATTACTATTGGGGAATATTGTTAGTATTGGACCACTTTACTATCACTATTGGATAATATTATTGGTATTGGAGCTCTTTACAATCACTAATGGGGAATATTGTTAGTATTGGAGCACTTTACTATCACTATTGAGGAATATTGTTGATATTGGACCACTTTACTATAACTTTAGGGGAATATTGTTAGTATTTGACGACTTTACTATCATTATTGGGGAATATTGTTAGTATTGGATGACTATACTATCACTATTGGGGAATATTTTAAGTATTTGACCACTTTACTGTCACTATTGTGGAATATTGTTATTATTGGAGCACTTTACTATCACTATTGGGGAATATTGTTGGTATTGGAGCACTTTAATATCAACATTGGGGAATATTATTAGTATTGGACCACTTGACTATCACTATTGGGGAATATTATTAGTATTGGAGCACTTTACTATAACTATTGGGGAATATTGTTAGTATTGGACCACTTTACTATCACTATTGGGGAATATTTTTAATGTTGGACCACTTTACTATCACTATTGGGGAATATTGTTAGTACTGGAACACTTTACTATCACTATTGGGGAATTTTATTAGTATTCGGGCACTTGACTATCACTATTGGGGAATATTGTTATTATTGGAGCACTTTACTATCACTATTGGGGAATGATGTTAGTATTGGACCACTCTACTATTACTATTGGGAAATATTGTTAGTATTGGAGTTATTTTCTATCACTATTGGGGAATATTGTTAGTATTAGTGCACTTGACTATCACTATTGGGGAATATTGTTATTATTGGAGCACTTGACTATCACTATTGTGGAATATTATTAGTATTGGAGCACTTGACCAGCACTATTGGGGAATATTATTAGTATTGGACGACTTTACTGTCACTATTGGGGAATATTATTAGTATTGGAGTTTTTTGCTATTACTATTGGGGAATATTGTTAGTATTGGAGCACTTTACTATTAATATAGGGGATTATTATTACTATTGGAATACTTGACTCTCACTATTGGGGAATATTGTTATTATTGGACAACTGTACTATCACTATTGGTGAATTTTGTTAGTATTGGAGCACTTTACTATCACTATTGGGGAATATTATTAGTATTGGCCAACTTTACTTACACTATGGAGCAATATTATTAGTATTGAAGAACTTTACTATCACTATTGGGGAATATTGTTATTATTGGAGCACTTTACTATCACTATTGGTGAATATTGTTAGTATTGGACCACTTTACTACCACTATTGGAGAATATTGTTAGTAATACAGTAATTTACTATCACAATTGGAGAATATTGTTAGTATTGGAGCAATTTACTATCACTATTGGGGTATATTATTACTATTAGAGCACTTGACTATCACTATTGGGGAATATTGTTATTATTGTAGCACTTTACTATCACTATTGGGGAATATTATTAATATTGGACCACTTTAATATCACTATTGAGGAATATTGTTAGTATTGGAGCACTTTACTATCACTATTGGGGAAACTTATTAGTATTCGAGCACTTACTATCATTTTTGGGGAATGTTGTTATTATTGGAGCACTTTACTATCACTATTGGGGAATAATGTTAGTATTGGACCACTCTACTATTACTATTGGGGAATATTGTTAGTATTGGAGTAATTTTCTATCACTATTGGGAAATATTGATAGTATTGGAGCACTTTACTATCACTATTGGGGAATATTAATAATATTGGAGCACTTGACTGTCACTATTCGAGAATATTGTTATTATTGGAGCACTAAGTTATCACTATTGGGGAATATTGTTATTGTTGGAGCACTTAACTATCACTAATGGGAAATATTGTTAGTAGTGGAGCATTTTACTATTACTATTGGGGAATATTGTTAGTATTGGACTACTTTACTATCACTATTGGATAATATTATTGGTATTGGAGCTCTTTACTATCACTAATGGGTAGAATTGTAGTATTGGAGCACTTTACTATAACAATTGGGGAATAATATTAGTATTGGAACATTTGACTATCACTATTGGGGAATATTGGTAGTATTGGTGCAATTTACTATCACTATTGCGTAATATTGTTTGTATTGGAACACTTTACTATCACTATTGGGGAATATTATTAATATTGCAACACTTGACTATCACTATTGGCGAATATTGTTAGTATTGGACCACTTTACTATCACTATTGGAGAATATTATTATTATTGGACCACTTGACTATAACTATTGGGGAATATTGTTAGTATTGGAGCACTTGACTATCAATGTTGGGGAATATTGTTAGTATTGGAGCACTTGACTATCAATGTTGGGGAATATTGTTAGTATTGGAGCACTTGACTATCACTATTGGGGAATATTATTAATATTGGAGAACTTGACTATCACCATTGTAGAATATTGTAAGTATTGGACCACGTTGTTATCAGTATTGGGAGATATTGTTAGTATTGAAAAACTTTACTATCACTATTGGAGAATATTATTAGTATTAGAGCACTTTACTATCACTATTGGGGAATATTGTTAGTATTTGACCACTTGACTGTCACTATTGGGGAATATTATTAGTATTGGAGTAATTTACTATTACTATTGGGGAATATTGTTAGTATTGGAGAACTTTACTATCAATATTGGGGATAATTATTACTATTGGAGCTTTTGACTCTCACTATCGGGGAATATTGTTATTTTCGGAGCACTTTACTATCACTATTGGGGAATATTGTTATTATTGGAGCACTCTACTATCACTATTGGTGAATATTGTTAGTATTGGACCACTTTACTACCACTATTGGAGAATATTGTTAGTAATACAGTAATTTACTATCACAATTGGAGAATATTGTTAGTATTGGAGCAATTTACTATCACTTTTGGGGTATATTATTACTATTAGAGCACTTGACTATCACTATTGGGGAATATTGTTATTATTGTAGCACTTTACTATCACTATTGGGGAATATTATTAATATTGGACCACTTTAATATCACTATTGAGGAATATTGTTAGTATTGGAGCACTTTACTATCACTATTGGGGAAACTTATTAGTATTCGAGCACTTACTATCATTTTTGGGGAATATTGTTATTATTGGAGCACTTTACTATCACTATTGGGGAATAATGTTAGTATTGGACCACTCTACTATTACTATTGGGAAATATTGTTAGTATTGGAGTTATTTTCTATCACTATTGGGGAATATTGTTAGTATTAGTGCACTTGACTATCACTATTGGGGAATATTGTTATTATTGGAGCACTTGACTATCACTATTGTGGAATATTATTAGTATTGGAGCACTTGACCAGCACTATTGGGGAATATTATTAGTATTGGACGACTTTACTGTCACTATTGGGGAATATTGTTATTATTGGAGCACTTTACTATCACTATGGAGAATAATGTTAGTATTGGACCACTCTACTATTACTATTGGGGAATATTGTTAGTATTGGAGTAATTTTCTATGACTATTGGGGAATATTGATAGTATTGGAGCACTTTACTATCACTATTGGGGAATATTATTACTATTGGAGCACTTGACTATCATTATTCGGGAATATTGTTATTATTGGAGCACTTTAATATCAACATTGGGGAATATTATTAGTATTAGACCACTTGACTATCACTATTGGGGAATATTGTTAGTATTAGAGCACTTTACTATAACTATTGGGGAATATTGTTATTATTGAACCACTTGACTATCTTTTATTTGGGAATATTATAAGTATTGGACCATTTGACTATAACTATTGGGGAATATTGTTAGTATATGACCACTTGAATATCACTAATGGGGAAAAATTGGTAGAATTGGAGCACTTTACTATCACTATTGGGGAATATTATTAGTATTGGAGTACTTGACTATCACTATTGGGGAATATTGTTATTATTATAGCACTTTACAATTACTATTGGGGAATATTATTAATATTGGACCACTTTACAATCACTATTGAGGAATATCGTTAGTATTGGAGCACTTTACTATCACTATTGGGGAATATTATTAGTATTCGAGAACTTGACTATCACTATTGGGGAATATTGTTATTATTGGAGCACTTTACTATCACTATGGGGAATAATGTTAGTATAGGACCACTGTACTATTACTATTGGGGAATATTGTTAGTATTGGAGTAATTTTCTATCACTATTGGGGAATATTGATAGTATTGGAGCACTTTACTATCACTATTGGGGAATATTATTACTATTGGAGCACTTGACTATCACTATTCGGGAATATTGTTATTATTGGAGCACTTTACTATCACTATTGGGGAATATTGTTAGTGTTGGTGCACTTTACTATCAATATTGGGAAATATTGTTAGTAGTGGAGCATTTTACTATTACTATTGGGGAATATTTTAGTATTGGACCACTTTACTATCACTATTGGATAATATTATTGGTATTGGAGCTCTTTACTATCACTAATGGGGAATATTGTTAGTATTGGAGCACTTTACTATCGCTCTTGGGGAATATTTTTAATATTGGACCATTTTACTATCACTATTGGGGAATATTGTTAGTACTGGTGCACTTTACTATCACTATTGGGGAATTTTATTATTATTCGGGCACTTGACTATCACTATTGGGGAATATTGTTATTATTGGAGCACTTTACTATTACTATTGGTGAATGATGTTAGTATTGGACCACTCTACTATTACTATTGGGAAATATTGTTTGTATTGGAGTTATTTTCTATCACTATTGGGGAATATTGTTAGTATTAGTGCACTTGACTATCACTATTGGGGAATAATGTTAGTATTGGACCACTTTACTATTACTATTGGGGAATATTGTTAGTATTGGAGTAATTTTCTATCACTATTGGGAAATATTGATAGTATTGGAGCACTTTATTATCACTATTGGGGAATATTGTTATTGTTGGAGCACTTAACAATCACTAATGGGAAATATTGTTAGTAGTGGAGCACTTAACTATCACTAATGGGAAATATTGTTAGTAGTGGAGCATTTTACTATTACTATTGGGGAATATTGTTAGTATTGGACTACTTTACTATCACTATTGGATAATATTATTGGTATTGGAGCTCTTTACTATCACTAATGGGGAATATTGTAGTATTGGAGCACTTTACTATAACAATTGGGGAATAACATTAGTATTGGAACACTTGACTGTCACTATTGGGGAATATTGGTAGTATTGGTGCACTTTACTGTCACTATTGGGTAATATTGTTTGTATTGGATCACTTTACTAACACTATTGGGGAATATTATTAATATTGCAACACTTGACTATCACTATTGGGGAATATTGTTAGTATTGGACCACTTTACTATCGCTATTGGATAATATTTTTATTATTGGACCACTTGAATATAACTATTGGGGAATATTGTTATTATTGGAGCACTTGACTATCAATGTTGGGGAATATTGTTAGTATTGGAGCACTTGACTATCACTATTGGAGAATATTATTAATATTGGAGAACTTGACTATCACCATTGGAGAATATTGTAAGTATTGGACCACTTTACTATCAGTATTGGGGGATATTGTTAGTATTGAAAAACTTGACTATCACTATTGGAGAATATTATTAGTATTAGAGCAATTTACTATCACTATTGGGGAATATTGTTATTATTGGAGAACTTTACTATCACTATTAGGGAAATTTTTAGGTATTGGACCACTTTACTATCGCTATTGGGGAATATTGTTAGTATTGGAGCACTTTACTATCACTATCGGGGAATATTATTAGTATTGGACCACTTGACTGTCATTTTTGGGGAATATTATTAGTATTGGAGTAATTTGCTATTACTATTGGGGAATATTGTTAGTATTGGAGCACTTTACTATCAATATTGGGGATTATTATTACTATTGGATCACTTGACTCTCACTATTGGGGAATGTTGTTATTATTGGACAACTTTACTATCACTATTGGGGAATATTATTAGTATTGGAGCACTTTATCTCTTTTGGAAAATGATATTAATATTGGACCACTTTACAATCACTATTGGGGAATATTGTTTGTATTGGACCACTTTACTATCACTATCGGGGAATATTATTAGTATTGGACCACTTGACTGTCATTTTTGGGGAATATTATTAGTATTGGAGTAATTTGCTATTACTATTGGGGAATATTGTTAGTATTGGAGCACTTTACTATCAATATTGGGGATTATTATTACTATTGGATCACTTGACTCTTACTATTTGGGAATGTTGTTATTATTGGACAACTTTACTATCACTATTGGGGAATATTATTAGTATTGGAGCATTTTATCTCTTTTGGAAAATGATATTAATATTGGACCACTTTACTATCACTATTGGGGAATATTGTTAGTATTGGATCACTATACTATCATAATTGGGGAATATTATAAGTATTTGACCACTTTACTATCACTATTGTGGAATATTGTTAGTATTGGACCACTTTACTATAACTATTGGGGAATATGGTTAGTATTGGAGCACTTTAATATCAACATTGGGGAATATTGTTAGTATATGACCACTTGAATATCACTGATGGGGAACATTGGTAGAATTGGAGCACTTTACTATCACTATTGGGGAATATTATTAGTATTGGAGCACTTGACTATCACTATTGGGGAATATTGTTATTATTGGAGCACTTTACTATCACTATTGGGGAATATTATTAATATTGGACCACTTTACAATCACTATTGAGGAATATTGTTAGTATTGGAGCACTTTACTATAACTATTGGGGAATATTATTACTATTGGATCACTTGACTATCACTATTCGGGAATATTGTTATTATTGGAGCACTTTACTATCACTATTGGGGAATATTGTTAGTGTTGGTGCACTTTACTATCACTATTGGGAAATATTGTTAGTAGTGGAGCATTTTACTATTACTATTGGGGAATATTGTTAGTATTGGACCACTTTAGTATCACTATTGGATAATATTATTGGTATTGGAGCTCTTTACTATCATTAATGGGGAATATTGTTAGTATTGGTAACTTTACTATCACAATTGAGGAATATTGTTGATATTGGACCACTTTACTATAACTTTTGGGGAATATTGTTAGTATTTGACTACTTTACTATCATTATTGGGGAATATTGTTAGTTATGGATCACTATACTATCACTATTGGGGAATATTTTAAGTATTTGACCACTTTACTATCACTATTGTGGAATATTGTTATTATTGGAGCACTTTACTATCACTATTCGTTAATATTATTTGTATTGGACCAATTTACTTACACTATTGAGGAATATTATTAGTATTTGACCACTTCACTATCACTATTGGGAATATTGTTTGTATTGGAGCACTTTACTATCACTATTGGGGAATATTATTAGTATTAGAGCACATGACTATCACTATTGGGGAATATTGTTATTATTGGAGCACTTTACTATCACTATTAGGGAATATTGTTAGTAATGGACACTTAACTATCACTATTGGAGAATATTGTTGGTATTGGAGCACTTTAATATCAATATTGGGGAATATTATTAGTATTGGACCACTTGACTATCACTATTGGGGAATATTATTAGTATTGGAGCACTTTACTATAACTATTGGGGAATATTGTTAGTATTGGACCACTTTACTATCACTATTGGGGAATATTTTTAATATTGGACCACTTTACTATAACTATTGGGGAATATTGTTAGTATTGGACCACTTTACTATCACTATTGGGGAATATTGTTAATATTGGACCACTTTACTATAACTATTGGGGAATATTATTAGTATAGGACCACTTGACTTTCACAATTTGGGAATATTATTAGTATTGGAGCACTCTACTATCACTATTGGGGAATATTGTTAGGTTTGGAGCACCTTACTATCACTATTGGGGAATATCATTCGTAATAGAGCACTTGACTGTCACTATTAGGAAATATTGTTATTATTGGACCACTTTACTATAACTATTGGGGAATATTGTTAGTATTGGAGCACTTTACTATTACTATTGGGGAATATTATTAGTATTGGACCACTTTACTTTCAGCGTTGGGGAATATTTTTGTATTAAAAAACTTTACTATCACTATTGGGGAATATCATAAGCATTGGAGCACTATGCTATCACTATTGGAGAATGTTGTTAGTATTGCACCACTTGACTATCACTATTAGGGAATATTGTTATTATTGGAACACTTAACTATCACTATTGGAGAATATTGTTAGTATTGGAGCACTTTACTATCACTATTGGGGAATATTATTAGTATTGGACCCCTTGACTATCACTATGGGGGAATATTATTAGTTTTTGAACACTTTACTATCACTATTGGGGAATATTGTTAATATTGGAGCACTTTACTATCGCTATTGGGGAATATTATTAGTATTGGAGCACTTTACTATCACTATTAGGGAATATTGATGTATTGGACCGCTTTACTATAACTAATGGGGAATATTGTATGTATTAGAGCACTTTACTCTCACTATTGGGGGATATTATTAGTATTGGACCTCTCTACTATCACTTTTGGGGAATATTATTAGTATTGGACCACTTTAGTATCACTATTGAGGAATATTGTTAGCATTGGACCATTTTACTTTAACTATTGGGGAATATTAATAAAATTGGAGCACTTTAGTATCACTATTGTGGAATATTATTAGAATTAGAGCACTTATATATCACTATTGGGGAGTATTATTTGAATTGGAGCACTTAACTATCACTATTGGGGAATATTATTAATATTTGACCACATAACAATCACTATTGGGGAATATTGTTAGTATTGGAGCACTTTACTATCACTATTGGGGAATAATAATAGTATTTGACCACTGTACTATCACTATTGGGGAATATTGTTAGTATTGGACCACTTTAATATCCCTATTGGGGAATATCATAAGTATTGGAGCAATTTACTATCACTATTGGGGAATATTGTAAGTATTGGAGCACTTTACTATCATTATTGAGGAATATCGTTGATATTGGACCACTTTACTTACACTATGGAGCAATATTATTAGTATTGGAGCACTGTACTATCTCTTTATGAAGATGATATTAATATTGGACCACTTTACTATCACTATTGTGGAATATTGTTAGTATTGGAGCACTTTACTATCACTATTCGTTAATATTATTTGTATTGGACCAATTTACTTACACTATTGGGTAATATTATTAGTATTTGACCACTTTACTATCACTATTGGGAATATTGTTTGTATTGGAGCACTTTACTATCACTATTGGGGAATATTATTAGTATCGGAGTTTTTTGCTATTACTATTGGGGAATATTGTTAGTATTGGAGCACTTTACTATCAATATAGGGGATTATTATTAATATTGGAATACTTGACTCTCACTATTGGGGAATATTGTTATTATTGGACAACTGTACTATCACTATTGGTGAATTTTGTTAGTATTGGAGCACTTTACTATCACTATTGGGGAATATTATTAGTATTGGCCCACTTTACTTACACTATGGAGCAATATTATTAGTATTGAAGAACTTTACTATCAGTATTGGGGAATATTGTTATTATTGGAGCACTTCACTATCACTATTGGGGAATATTGTTAGTATTGGACCACTTTACTACCACTATTGGAGAATATTGTTAGTAATACAGTAATTTACTATCACTATTGGAGAATATTGTTAGTATTGGAGCAATTTACTATCACTATGGGGGTATATTATTACTATTGGAGCACTTGACTATCACTATTGGGGAATATTGTTATTATTGTAGCACTTTACTATCACTATTGGGGAATATTATTAATATTGGACCACTTTAATATCACTATTGAGGAATATTGTTAGTATTGGAGCACTTTACTATCACTATTGGGGAATATTATTAGTATTCGAGCACTTACTATCATTTTTGGGGAATATTGTTATTATTGGAGCACTTTACTATCACTATTGGGGAATAATGTTAGTATTGGACCACTCTACTATTACTATTGGGGAATATTGTTAGTATTGGAGTAATTTTCTATCACTATTGGGAAATATTGATAGTATTGGAGCACTTTACTATCACTATTGGGGAATATTATTAATATTGGAGCACTTGACTGTCACTATTCGAGAATATTGTTATTATTGGAGCACTTTATTATCACTATTGAGGAATATTGTTATTGTTGGAGCACTTAACTATCACTAATAGGAAATATTGTTAGTAGTGGAGCATTTTACTATTACTATTGGGGAATATTGTTAGTATTGGACTACTTTACTATCACTATTGGATAATATTATTGGTATTGGAGCTCTTTACTATCACTAATGGGGAATATTGTAGTATTGGAGCACTTTACTATAACAATTGGGGAATAATATTACTATTGGAGCACTTGACTATGACTATTGGGGAATATTGTTATTATTGAGCACTTTACTATCACTATTGGGGAATATTATTAATATTGGACCACTTTACAATCACTATTGAGGAATATTGTTATTATTGGAGCACTTTACTATCACTATTGGGGAATATTATTAATATTGGACCACTTTACAATCACTATTGAGGAATATTGTTAGTATTGGAGCACTTTCCTATCACTATTGGGGAATATTATTAGTATTCGAGCACTTACTATCATTTTTGGGGAATATTGTTATTATTGGAGCACTTCACTATCACTATTGGGGAATAATGTTAGTATTGGACCACTCTACTATTACTATTGGGGAATATTGTTAGTATTGGAGTAATTTTCTATCACTATTGGGAAATATTGATAGTATTGGAGCACTTTACTATCACTATTGGGGAATATTATTAATATTGGAGCACTTGACAGTCACTATTCGAGAATATTGTTATTATTGGATCACTTTATTATCACTATTGGGGAATATTGTTATTGTTGGAGCACTTAACTATCACTAATGGGAAATATTGTTAGTAGTGGAGCACTTAACTATCACTAATGGGAAATATTGTTAGTAGTGGAGCATTTTACTATTACTATTGGGGAATATTGTTAGTATTGGACTACTTTACTATCACTATTGGATAATATTATTGGTATTGGAGCTCTTTACTATCACTAATGGGGAATATTGTAGTATTGGAGCACTTTACTATAACAACTGGGGAATAACATTAGTATTGGAACAATTGACTGTCACTATTGGGGAATATTGGTAGTATTGGTGCACTTTACTGTCACTATTGGGTAATATTATTTGTATTGGAGCACTTTACTAACACTATTGGGGAATATTATTAATATTGCAACACTTGACTATCACTATTGGGGAATATTGTTAGTATTGGACCACTTTACTATCACTATTGGAGAATATTTTTATTATTGGACCACTTGAATATAACTATTGGGGAATATTGTTATTATTGGAGCACTTGACTATTAATGTTGGGGAATATTGTTAGTATTGGAGCACTTGACTATCACTATTGGAGAATATTATTAATATTGGAGAACTTGACTATCACCATTGGAGAATATTGTAAGTATTGGACCACTTTACTATCAGTATTGGGGGATATTGTTAGTATTGAAAAACTTTACTATCACTATTGGAGAATATTATTAGTATTAGAGCACTTTACTATCACTATTGGGGAATATTGTTATTATTGGAGAACTTTACTATCACTATTAGGGAAATTTTTAGGTATTGGACCACTTTACTATCGCTATTGGGGAATATTGTTAGTATTGGAGCACTTTATTATCACTATTGGGGAATATTGTTAGTATTGGATCACTATACTATCATAATTGGGGAATATTATAAGTATTTGACCACTTTACTATCACTATTGTGGAATATTGTTAGTATTGGACCACTTTACTATAACTATTGGGGAATATGGTTAGTATTGGAGCACTTTAATATCAACATTGGGGAATATTGTTAGTATATGACCACTTGAATATCACTGATGGTGAACATTGGTAGAATTGGAGCACTTTACTATCACTATTGGGGAATATTATTAGTATTGGAGCACTTGACTATCACTATTGGGGAATATTGTTAATTTTGGAGCACTTTACTATCACTATTGGGGAATATTATTAATATTGGACCACTTTACAATCACTATTGAGGAATATTGTTAGTATTGGAGCACTTTACTATCACTATTGGGGAATATTATTACTATTCGATCACTTGACTATCACTATTCGGGAATATTGTTATTATTGGAGCACTTTACTATCACTATTGGGGAATATTGTTAGTGTTGGTGCACTTTACTATCACTATTGGGAAATATTGTTAGTAGTGGAGCATTTTACTATTACTATTGGGGAATATTGTTAGTATTGGACCACTTTAGTATCACTATTGGATAATATTATTGGTATTGGAGCTCTTTACTATCATTAATGGGGAATATTGTTAGTATTGGAGCACTTTACTATCACAATTGAGGAATATTGTTGATATTGGACCACTTTACTATAACTTTTGGGGAATATTGTTAGTATTTGACGACTTTACTATCAGTGGCGATGGGTGGCGTAAATTGAAAGGCAAGCTACTAATCATATTTGCGACTACCAGGATTTTAGCGTTTAAAAAGGGAAAGAGGAGGGGCAGCTTAAAACTAGGAGTATTTTTATCGGAAGAGAGAGATAATAAAATCGACTATAGCATATTCCCTGGCAACAAGCATGGCAGCCAGTTTAGCAACTGACGTAACGGAAATCGTAACGGCTTGTATGGCAGCTGTTAAGCGGTATCGCATCAAAGATTCATTATCAGAATGCGTGAAGGCAATATGACGGGATGTCGGGATACCTGATACATTAAGATAAAACCAAGGAGCCAGCCAGAGAATGGGTCATATTTTCACTTTAATATCTACAGAAAGCTGCGTTAGCGGAGGCGTGATTTAGGGGAAGGGGGAAAATCACCCTGGATTTAGAAGGATATGTGTATAAATTTTCTTTTAAAATTTGTTATTTACATAATACTAACGTAAACACATAAAACCGAATTTTTATTAATAAAGTTTCTAATTTATACTTGCTTAGTTAATAAAAAAGATGCAACAAGGTCAATGTAAAAAAAATAACCCCCCCCCCCAAGAAAAACCAGATATGACGCCCCAGCGCGTTTTGAAATCACCGCAGGTGATGTGGCCGATGTTCGAGGCCACTGCCTGTAAAGTTACGGCATGCGCATTATTATAAACATCACTCTCATAAGGCCTTCGTTTAATATCCTGCCATCAACACTGTTAAACGATTTTTGTATTTTTACAAAGAAAAGTTTTGGAAGCCCAGTAAAGTGGCAGTTCTGCTAGGTTCGGCTATATTCGGATCACTTCGGTGAAAAAGCACTACAATCGTAGCTTCTAACACAGCGTCCCGTAGCCAATCCCCTCCCGTGTTCCTTCCGTCCGGCCACCCCTCCAACCCCTTCAATCCTCCCGAATACTATCGCTGCAAATCTATCCTCTGGAAGCGTTATTGGAAGCGCTTTTAAACAGCTTGCTTTTGTTGTTTACGAGGTCTTATCTCCCGACTGACGGTGTTGTAACCCGAGCGGAATTCGTAAAAGATACACCTATCTGCACGATTCATAGTTAGCTTCTTATAGTAGAGACAAGGTTGTAAGTAAATATTTATTATAGCCAGAGCATTATCAGGAAGCTGCCTGGGCAAGCACTGCTTGCCTTGCTTACCCTGACGAGACGCCACTGTTTACTGTCATTATTGGGGAATATTGTTAGTTATGGATCACTATACTATCACTATTGGGGAATATTTTAAGTATTTGACCACTTTACTATCACTATTGTGGAATATTGTTAGTATTGGAGCACTTTACTATCACTATTCGTTAATATTATTTGTATTGTACCAATTTACTTACACTATTGAGGAATATTATTAGTATTTGACCACTTTACTATCACTATTGGGAATATTGTTTGTATTGGAGCACTTTACTATCACTATTGGGAAATATTTTTAGTATTAGAGCACATGACTATCACTATTGGGGAATATTGTTATTATTGCAGCACTTTACTATCACTATTGGGGAATATTGTTAGTAATGGATCACTTAACTATCACTATTGGAGAATATTGTTGGTATTGGAGCACTTTAATATCAATATTGGGGAATATTATTAGTATTGGACCACTTGACTATCACTATTGGGGAATATTATTAGTATTGGAGCACTTTACTATAACTATTGGGGAATATTGTTAGTATTGGACCACTTTACTATCACTATTGGGGAATATTTTTAATATTGGACCACTTTACTATAACTATTGGGGAATATTGTTAGTATTGGACCACTTTACTATCACTATTGGGGAATATTTTTAATATTGGACCACTTTACTATCACTATTGGGGAATATTGTTAGTACTGGAGCACTTTACTATCACTATTGGGGAATATTATTAGTATTCGAGGACTTGACTATCACTATTGGAGAATATTGTTATTATTGGAGAACTTTACTATCTTTATTAGGGAATATTGTAGGTATTGGACCACCTTACTATCACTATTGGGGAATATTGATAGTGTTGGATCACCTTACTATCACTATTGGGGAATATTATTAGTATTGGACCACTTGACTATCACTATTGGGGAATATTATTAGTATAGGACCACTTGACTTTCACAATTTGGGAATATTATTAGTATTGGAGCACTCTACTATCACTATTGGGGAATATTGTTAGGTTTGGAGCACCTTACTATCACTATTGGGGAATATCATTAGTAATAGAGCACTTGACTGTCACTATTAGGAAATATTGTTATTATTGGACCACTTTACTATAACTATTGGGGAATATTGTTAGTATTGGAGCACTTTACTATTACTATTGGGGAATATTATTAGTATTGGACCACTTTACTTTCAGCGTTGGGGAATATTTTTTGTATTAAAAAACTTTACTATCACTATTGGGGAATATCATAAGTATTGGAGCACTTTGCTATCACTATTGGAGAATATTGTAAGTAATGCACCACTTGACTATCACTATTAGGGAATATTGTTATTATTGGAACACTTAACTATCACTATTGGAGAATATTGTTAGTATTGGAGCACTTTACTATCACTATTGGGGAATATTATTAGTATTGGACCCCTTGACTACCACTATGGGGGAATATTATTAGTTTTTGAACACTTTACTATCACTATTGGGGAATATTGTTAATATTGGAGCACTTTACTATCGCTATTGGGGAATATTATTAGTATTGGAGCACTTTACTATCACTATTAGGGAATATTGATGTATTGGACCACTTTACTATAACTATTGGGGAATATTAATAAAATTGGAGCACTTTAGTATCACTATTGTGGAATATTATTAGAATTGGAGCACTTATATATCACTATTGGCGAGTATTATTTGAATTGGAGCACTTAACTATAACTATTGGGGAATATTATTAATATTTGACCACATAACAATCACTATTGGGGAATATTGTTAGTATTGGAGCACTTTACTATCACTATTGGGGAATAATAATAGTATTTGACCACTGTACTATCACTATTGGGGAATATTGTTAGTATATAAGCACTTTACTGTCACTATTGGGGAATATTATTAGTATTGGACCACTTTACTTACACTATTGAGGAATATTATTAGTATTGGAGCACTTTATTATCACTATTGGGAAATATTTGCATTGGAGTAATTAACTATCACTATTGCGGAATATTAATATTGGACCACTTGACTCTCACTATTGGGGAATATTATTAGTATTGGAGTAATTTACTATTACTATTGGGGAATATTGTTAACATTGGACCACTTTACTATCACTATTGGGGAATATTATTACTATTGGAGCACTTGAATATCACTATTGGGGTAAATTGTTATTATTGGAGCACTTAACTATCAATATTCGGGAATATTGTTAGTATTGGACTACTGAACTATCTCTATTGGAGAATATTGTTAGTATTAGACCACTTTACTATCACTAATGGGGAATATTATTACTATTGGAGTACTTGACTATCACTATTGGGAATATTGTTATTATTGGAGCACTTTAATATCACTATTGGGGAATATTGATAGTATTTGACCACTTAACTATCACTATTGGGGAATATTGTTAGTATTTAAGCACCTTACTATCACTATTGTTGAATATTATTACTATTGGAGTACTTGACTTTCACTATTGGGAATATTGTTATTATTGAAACACTTAACTATCACTATTGGAGAATATTGTTTTTATTGGAACCCTAACTATCACTATTGGGGAATATTATTAGTATAGGACCACTCTACTATCACTATTGGGGAATATTGTTAGGTTTGGAGCACTTTACTATCACTATTGGGGAATATCATTAGTATTAGAGCACTTGACTATCACTATTAGGGAATATTGTTATTATTGGACCACTTTACTATAATTATTGGGGAATATTGTTAGTATTGGAGCACTTTACTATCACTATTGGGGAATATTATTAGTATTGCACCTCTTGACTATCACTATTGGGGATTATTGTTAAAATTGGAGTATTTTACTATTACTATTGAGGAATATTGTTTGTATTGGAGCACTCTACTATCACTATTGGGGAATATTATTAGTATTGGAGCACTTTATCTCTTTTGGAAAATGATATTAATATTGGACCACTTTACAATCACTATTGGGGAATATTGTTTGTATTGGACCACTTTACTATCACTATTGGGGAATATTATTAGTATTGGACCACTTTAATATCCCTATTGGGGAATATCATAAGTATTGGAGCAATTTACTATCACTATTGGGGAATATTGTAAGTATTGGAGCACTTTACTATCATTATTGAGGAATATCGTTGATATTGGACCACTTTACTTACACTATGGAGCAATATTATTAGTATTGGAGCACTGTACTATCACTTTTTGAAGATGATATTTATATTGGACCACTTTACTATCACTATTGGGGAATATTGTTAGTATTGGATCACTATACTATCATAATTGGGGAATATTATAAGTATTTGACCACTTTACTATCACTATTGTGGAATATTGTTAGTATTGGACCACTTTACTATAACTATTGGGGAATATGGTTAGTATTGGAGCACTTTAATATCAACATTGGGGAATATTATTAGTATTAGACCACTTGACTATCACTATTGGGGATTATTGTTAGTATTAGAGTACTTTACTATAACTATGGGGGAATATTTTTATTATTGAACCACTTGACTATCTTTTATTTGGGAATATCATAAGTATTGGACCATTTGACTGTCACTATTGGGGAATATTGTTAGTATATGACCACTTGAATATCACTGATGCGGAACATTGGTAGAATTGGAGCACTTTACTATCACTATTGGGGAATAATATTAGTATTGGAGCACTTGACTATCACTATTGGGGAATATTGTTATTATTGGAGCAGTTTACTATCTCTATTGGGGAATATTATTAATATTGGACCACTTTACAATCACTATTGAGGAATATTGTTAGTATTGGAGCACTTTACTATCACTATTGGGGAATATTATTAGTATTCGAGAACTTGACTATCACTATTGGGAAATATTGTTATTATTGGAGCACTTTACTATCACTATGGGGAATAATGTTAGTATTGGACCACTCTACTATTACTATTGGGGAATATTGTTATTATTGTAGCACTTTACTATCACTATTGGGGAATATTATTAATATTGGACCACTTTAATATCACTATTGAGGAATATTGTTAGTATTGGAGCACTTTACTATCACTATTGGGGAATATTATTAGTATTGGCCCACTTTACTTACACTATGGGGCAATATTATTAGTATTGAAGAACTTTACTATCACTATTGGGGAATATTATTACTATTGGAGCACTTGACTATCACTATTGGGGAATATTGTTATTATTGTAGCACTTTACTATCACTATTGGGGAATATTATTAATATTGGACCACTTTAATATCACTATTGAGGAATATTGTTAGTATTGGAGCACTTTACTATCACTATTGGGGAATATTATTAGTATTCGAGCACTTACTATCATATTTGGGGAATATTGTTATTATTGGAGCACTTTACTATCACTATTGGGGAATAATGTTAGTATTGGACCACTCTACTATTACTATTGGGGAATATTGTTAGTATTGGAGTAATTTTCTATCACTATTGGGAAATATTGTTATTGTTGGAGCACTTAACTATCACTAATGGGAAATATTGTTAGTAGTGGAGCATTTTACTATTACTATTGGGGAATATTGTTAGTATTGGACTACTTTACTTACACTATGGGGCAATATTATTAGTATTGAAGAACTTTACTATCACTATTCGAGAATATTGTTATTATTGGAGCACTTTACTATCACTATTGGGGAATATTGTTATTGTTGGAGCACTTAACTATCACTAATGGGAAATATTGTTAGTAGTGGAGCATTTTACTATTACTATTGGGGAATATTGTTAGTATTGGACTACTTTACTATCACTATTGGATAATATTATTGGTATTGGAGCTCTTTACTATCACTAATGGGGAATATTGTAGTATTGGAGCACTTTACTATAACAATTGGGGAATAATATTAGTATTGGAACATTTGACTATCACTATTGGGGAATATTGGTAGTATTGGTGCATTTTACTATCACTATTGGGTAATATTGTTTGTATTGGAGCACTTTACTATCACTATTGGGGAATATTATTAATATTGCAACACTTGACTATCACTATTGGGGAATATTGTTAGTATTGGACCACTTTACTATCACTATTGGAGAATATTTTTATTATTGGACCACTTGACTATAACTATTGGGGAATATTGTTAGTATTGGAGCACTTGACTATCACTATTGGGGAATATTGTTTGTATTTGACCACTTGACTGTCACTATTGGGGAATATTATTAGTATTGGAGAAATTTACTATTAATATTGGGGAATATTGTTAGTATTGGAGAACTTTACTATCAATATTGGGGATAATTATTACTATTGGAGCTTTTGACTCTCACTATTGGGGAATATTGTTAGTATATGACCACTTGAATATCACTAATGGGGAACATTGGTAGAATTGGAGCACTTTACTATCACTATTGGGGAATATTATTAGTATTGGAGTACTTGACTATCACTATTGGGGAATATTGTTATTATTAGAGCACTTTACTATTACTATTGGGGAATATTATTAATATTGGACCACTTTACAATCACTATTGAGGAATATCGTTAGTATTGGAGCACTTTACTATCACTATTGGGGAATATTATTAGTATTCGAGAACTTGACTATCACTATTGGGGAATATTGTTATTATTGGAGCACTTTACTATCACTATGGGGAATAATGTTAGTATTGGACCACTCTACTATTACTATTGGGGAATATTGTTAGTATTGGAGTAATTTTCTATCAGTATTGGGGAATATTGATAGTATTGGAGCACTTTACTATCACTATTGGGGAATATTATTACTATTGGAGCACTTGACTATCACTATTCGGGAATATTGTTATTATTGGAGCACTTTACTATCACTATTGGGGAATATTGTTAGTGTTGGTGCACTTTACTATCACTATTGGGAAATATTGTTAGTAGTGGAGCATTTTACTATTACTATTGGGGAATATTGTTAATATTGGACCACTTTACTATCACTATTGGATAATATTATTGGTATTGGAGCTCTTTACTATCACTAATGGGGAATATTGTTAGTATTGGAGCACTTTACTATCACTGTTGGGGAATATTTTAAATATTGGACCACTTTACTATCACTATTGGGGAATATTTTAAATATTGGACCACTTTACTATCACTATTGGGGAATATTGTTATTATTGGAGCACTTTGCTATCACTATTGGGGAATATTGTTAGAATTGGACCACTTTACTATCACTATTGGGGAATATTGTTAGTATTGGAGTAATTTATTATCACTATTGGAAATATTATTAATATTGGACCACTTTACTATCACTATTGGGGAATATTGTTAGTATAGAAGCTCTTTAGATATCACAATTGGGGAATATTATTAGTATTGGAGCACTCGAATATCACTATTAAGGAATATTGTTATTATTGGAGCAATTTACTATCACTATTGGGGAATATTGTTAGAATTGGACCACTTTACAATCACTATTGGGGAATAATAATAGTATTTGACCGCTGTACTATAACTATTGGGGAATATTGTTAGTATATAAGCACTTTACTGTCACTAGTGGGGAATATTATTAGTATTGAACCACTTTACGTACACTATTGAGGAATATTATTAGTATTGGAGGACTTTACTATCACCATTGGGGAATATTATTAATATTGGACCACTTTACTATCACTATTGGGGAATGTGGTTAGTATTTGATCACTTTACTATCACTATTGGGGAATATTTTTAGTATTGGATCACTTTACTATCACTTTTGCTGAATATTTTTAGTATTGGAGCACTTGACTATCACTATTGGGGAATATTGTTATTATTGGAGCAATTTCCTATCACTATTGGGGAATATTGTTAGTATTGGAGTAATTTACTATCACTATTGGGGAATATAGTTAGTATTGGATCACCTTACTATCACTATTGGGGAATATTAATACTATTGGATTACTTGACTATAACTATTGGGAATATAATTATTATTATTGGAGCACTTTACTATCACTATTGGGGAATATTGATAGTATTGGACCACTTAACTATCACTATTTGAGAATGTTAGTATTGGAGCACTTGACTATCACTATTGGAGAACATTATTAGTATTGGACCACTTGACTATCACTATTGGGAATATTATTAGGTTTGTAGAACATTACTATCACTATCGGGGAATATTGTTAGTATTGGAGCACTTTACTATCACTATTGGGGAATATTTTTTGTATTAAACCACTTTACTATCACTATTGGGGAATATCATAAGTATTGGAGCACTTTGCTATCACTATTGGAGAATATTGTTAGTATTGGACCACTTGACTATCACTATTGGGGAATAATATTAGTATTGGAGCACCTTACTTTCACTATTGGGGAATATTAATAGTATTGGACCACTTTACTATCACTATTAGGAAATATAATAGGTATTAGAGCACTTTCTATCTCAATTGTGGAATATTATTAGTATTGGAGCACTTTACTATCATCATAGGGAATATTGTTCGTATTGGACCACTTTACCATCACTATTGGAGAATATTGTTTTTATTGGAGCATTTTACTATTACTATTGGGGAATATTGTTAGTATTGGACCACTTTACTATCACTATTGGATAAAATTATTGGGATTGGAGCTCTTTACTATCACTAATGGGGAATATTGTTAGTATTAGAGCACTTTACTATCACTATTGAGGAATATTTTTTATATTGGACCACTTTACTATAACTTTTGGGGAATATTGTTAGTATTTGACGACTTTACTATCATTATTGGGGAATATTGTTAGTATTGGATCACTATACTATCACTATTGGGGAATATTTTAAGTATTTGACGACTTTACTATCACTATTGTGGAATATTGTTAGTATTGGAGCACTTTATCACTATTCGTTAATATTATTTGTTTTGGACCAATTTACTTACACTATTGAGGAATATTATTAGTATTTGACCACTTTACTATCACTATTGGGAATATTGTTTGTATTGGAGCACTTTACTATCACTATTGGGGAATATTATTAGTATTGGAGTTTTTTGCTATTACTATTGCGGAATATTGTTAGTATTGGAGCACTTTACTATCAATATAGGGGATTATTATTACTATTGGATCACTTGACTCTCACTATTGGAGAATATTGTTATTATTGGACAACTTTACTATCACTATTGGGGAATATTATTAGTATTGGAGCACTTTATCTCATTTGGAAAATGATATTAATATTGGACCACTTTACAATCACTATTGGGGAATATTGTTTGTATTGGACCACTTTACTATCACTATTGGGGAATATTATTAGTATTGGACCACTTTAATATCCCTATTGGGGAATATCATAAGTATTGGAGCAATTTACTATCACTATTGGGGAATATTGTAAGTATTGGAGCACTTTACTATCATTATTGAGGAATATCGTTGATTTTGGACCACTTTACTTACACTATGGAGCAATATTATAAGTATTGAAGAACTTTACTATCACTATTGGGGAATATTGTTATTATTGGAGCACTTTACTATCACTATTGGGGAATATTGTTAGTATTGGACCACTTTACTACCACTATTGGAGAATATTGTTAGTAATACAGTAATTTATCTATCACTATTGGAGAATATTGTTAGTATTGGAGCAATTTACTATCACTATTGGGGTATATTATTACTATTGGAGCACTTGACTATCACTATTGGGGAATATTGTTATTATTGTAGCACTTTACTATCACTATTGGGGAATATTATTAATATTGGACCACTTTAATATCACTATTGAGGAATATTGTTAGTATTGGAGCACTTTACTATCACTATTGGGGAATATTATTAGTATTCGAGCACTTACTATCATATTTGGGGAATATTGTTATTATTGGAGCACTTTACTATCACTATTGGGGAATAATGTTAGTATTGGACCACTCTACTATTACTATTGGGGAATATTGTTGGTATTGGAGTAATTTTCTATCACTATTGGGAAATATTTATAGTATTGGAGCACTTTACTATCACTATTGGGGAATATTATTAATATTGGAGCACTTGACTGTCACTATTCGAGAATATTGTTATTATTGGAGCACTTTACTATCACTATTGGGGAATATTGTTATTGTTGGAGCACTTAACTATCACTAATGGGAAATATTTTTAGTAGTGGAGCATTTTACTATTACTATTGGGGAATATTGTTAGTATTGGACTACTTTACTATCACTATTGGATAATATTATTGGTATTGGATCTCTTTACTATCACTAATGGGGAATATTGTAGTATTGGAGCACTTTACTATAACAATTGGGGAATAATATTAGTATTGGAACATTTGACTATCACTATTGGGGAATATTGGTAGTATTGGTGCATTTTACTATCACTATTGGGTAATATTGTTTGTATTGGAGCACTTTACTATCACTATTGGGGAATATTATTAATATTGCAACACTTGACTATCACTATTGGGGAATATTGTTAGTATTGGACCACTTTACTATCACTATTGGAGAATATTTTTATTATTGGACCACTTGACTATAACTATTGGGGAATATTGTTAGTATTGGAGCACTTGACTATCACTATTGGGGAATATTGTTTGTATTTGACCACTTGACTGTCACTATTGGGGAATATTATTAGTATTGGAGTAATTTACTATTACTATTAGGGAATATTGTTAGTATTGGAGAACTTTACTATCAATATTGGGGATAATTATTACTATTGGAGCTTTTGACTCTCACTATTGGGGAATATTGTTAGTATATGACCACTTGAATATCACTAATGGGGAACATTGGTAGAATTGGAGCACTTTACTATCACTATTGGGGAATATTATTAGTATTGGAGCACTTGACTATCACTATTGGGGAATATTGTTATTATTAGAGCACTTTACTATTACTATTGGGGAATATTATTAATATTGGACCACTTTACAATCACTATTGAGGAATATCGTTAGTATTGGAGCACTTTACTATCACTATTGGGGAATATTATTAGTATTCGAGAATTTGACTATCACTATTGGGGAATATTGTTATTATTGGAGCACTTTACTATCACTATGGGGAATAATGTTAGTATTGGACCACTCTACTATTACTATTGGGGAATATTGTTAGTATTGGAGTAATTTTCTATCACTATTGTGGAATATTGATAGTATTGGAGCACTTTACTATCACTATTGGGGAATATTATTACTATTGGAGCACTTGACTATCACTATTCGGGAATATTGTTATTATTGGAGCACTTTACTATCACTATTGGGGAATATTGTTAGTGTTGGTGCACTTTACTATCACTATTGGGAAATATTGTTAGTAGTGGAGCATTTTACTATTACTATTGGGGAATATTGTTAATATTGGACTACTTTACTATCACTATTGGATAATATTATTGGTATTGGAGCTCTTTACTATCACTAATGGGGAATATTGTTAGTATTGGAGCACTTTACTATCACTGTTGGGGAATATTTTTAATATTGGACCACTTTACTATCACCATTGGGGAATATTGTTATTATTGGAGCACTTTGCTATCACTATTGGGGAATATTGTTAGAATTGGACCACTTTACTATCACTATTGGGGAATATTGTTAGTATTGGAGTAATTTATTATCACTATTGGAAATATTATTAATATTGGACCACTTTACTATCACTATTGGGGAATATTGTTAGTATAGAAGCTCTTTAGATATCACTATTGGGGAATAATTTTAGTATTGGAGCACTCGAATATCACTATTAAGGAATATTGTTATTATTGGAGCAATTTACTATCACTATTGGGGAATATTGTTAGTATATAAGCACTTTACTGTCACTAGTGGGGAATACTTTTAGTATTGAACCACTTTACGTACACTATTGAGGAATATTATTAGTATTGGAGGACTTTACTATCACCATTGGGGAATTTTATTAATATTGGACCACTTTACTATCACTATTGGGGAATGTGGTTAGTATTTGATCACTTTACTATCACTATTGGGGAATATTTTTAGTATTGGATCACTTTACTATTACTATTGGGGAATATTTTTTGTATTAAACCACTTTACTATCACTATTGGGGAATATCATAAGTATTGGAGCACTTTGCTATCACTATTGGAGAATATTGTTAGTATTGGACCACTTGACTATCACTATTGGGGAATAATATTAGTATTGGAGCACCTTACTTTCACTATTGGGGAATATTAATAGTATTGGACCACTTTACTATCACTATTAGGAAATATAATAGGTATTAGAGCACTTTCTATCACAATTGTGGAATATTATTAGTATTGGAGCACTTTACTATCATCATAGGGAATATTGTTCGTATTGGACCACTTTACCATCACTATTGGAGAATATTGTTTTTATTGGAGCACTTTACTATCACTATTGGGGAATATTATTAGTATTGGACCACTTTACTGTCATTATTGGGGAATATTGTTTGTATTAATCTACTTTACTATCACTATTGGGGAATATCATAAGTATTGGAACACTTTACTATCACTATTGGGGAATAATGTTAGTATTGGAGCACTTTACTATCACTAATGGGGAATATTATTAGTATTGGACCACTTGACTATCATTTTTGGGGATTATTATTAGTATTTGACTACTTTACTATCACTATTGGGGAATATTGTTAGTATTGGAGCACTTTACTATCACTATTGGGGAATATTGTTAGAATTGGACCACTTTACTATCACTATTGGGGAATATTGTTAGTATTAGACCCCTTGGCTATCACTATTGGAAATAATTATTAGTATTGGAGCACTTGACATTCACTATTGGGGAATATTATTAGTATCGGAGTAATTTACTATTATTATTGGGGAATATTGTTAATATTGGACCACTTTCCTATCACTATTGGATAATATTATTACTATTGGAGCACTTGACTATAACTATTGGGGTAAATTGTTATTATTGGAGCACTTAACTATCATATTCGGGAATCTTGTTAGTATTGGACTACTGAACTATCACTATTGGAGAATATTGTTAGTATTGGACCACTTTACTATCACTAATGGGGAATATTATTAGAATTGGAACACTTGATTATCACTATTGGGGTTATTATTAGTCTTTGACCACTTTACTATCACTATTGGGGAATATTGTTAGTATTGGAGCACTTTACTTTCACTATTGGAGAATATTATTAGTATTGGAGCATTTGACTATCTCTATTGGGGAATTTTGTTATTATTGGAACACTTAACTATCACTATTGGAGAATATTGTTAGTATTGGAACCCTAACTATCACTATTGGGGAATATTATTAGTATTGGACCACTTGTCTATCACTATTGGGGATTATTATTAGTTTTTGACCACTTTACTATCACTATTAGGGAATATTGTTAGTATTGGAGCACTTTACTATCACTATTGGGGAATTTTGTTAGTGTCGGAGTAGTTTACTATCACTATTGGGGAATATTGTTAGTATTGGAGCACCTTACTATCACTATTGGGGAAAATTATTACTATTGGAGTACTTGACTATCACTATTGGGAATATTGTTATTATTGAAACACTTAACTATCACTATTGGAGAATATTGTTTGTATTGGAACCCTAACTATCACTATTGGGGAATATTATTAGTATAGGACCACTTGACTTTCACAATTTGGGAAAATTATTAGTATTGGAGCACTCTACTATCACTATTGGGGAATATTGTTAGGTTTGGAGCACTTTACTATCACTTTTGGGAATGTCATTATTATTAGAGCACTTGACTATCACTATTAGGGAATATTGTTATTATTGGACCACTTTACTATAACTATTGGGGAATATTGGTAGTATTGGAGCACTTTACTAACACTATTGGGGAATATTATTAGTATTGCACCACTTGACTATCACTATTGGGGATTATTGTTAAAATTGGAGTATTTTACTATTACTATTGAGGAATATTGTTTGTATTGGAGCACTTTACTATCACTATTGGGCTATATTATTACTATTGGAGCACATGACTATTACTATTGGGCAATATTATTACTATTGGAGCACTTGACTATCACTATTAGGGAATATTGATGTATTGGACCACTTTACTATAACTAATGGGGAATATTGTTTGTATTAGAGCACTTTAATCTCACTATTGGGGGATATTATTAGTATTGGACATCTCTACAATCACTATTGGGGAATATTATTAGTATTGGACCACTTTAGTATTACTATTGAGGAATATTGTTAGTATTGGACCACTTTACTATAACTATTGGGGAATTTTTTTTTTAAATTGGAGCACTTTACTATCACTTTTGGGGAATATTATTAGAATTGGAGCACTTAAATATCACTATTGGGGAGTATTATTAGAATTGGAGCACTTAACTATCACTATTGGGGAATATTATTAATATTTGACCACATAACAATCACTATTGGGGAATATTGTTAGTATTGGAGCACTTTACTATCACTATTGGGGAATAATAATAGTATTTGACCACTGTACTATCACTATTGGGGAATATTGTTAGTATTTAAGCACTTCACTGTCACTATTGGGGAATATTATTAGTATTGGTTCACTTTACTTACACTATTGAGGAATATTATTAGTATTGGAGCACTTTACTATCACTATTGGGGAATATTGTTAGTATTGGTGTAATTTACTATCACTATTGGGGAATATTGTTAGTATTGGATCACCTTACTATCACTATTGGTGAATATTATTACTATTGGATTAGTTGACTATCACTATTGGGAATATTGTTATTATTGGAGCACTTTACTATCACTATTGGGGAATATTGATAGTATTGGACCACTTAACTATCACAATTGGAGAATATTGTTAGTATTGGAGCACTTGACTATCACTATTGGGGAATATTGTTATTATTGGAGTTCTTTACTATCACTATTAGGGAATATTGTTAGAACTGGACCACTTTACTATCACTATTGGGGAATATTGTTAGTATTGGTGTAATTTACTATCACTCTTGGGGAATATTGTTAGTATTGGATCACCTTACTATCACTATTGGTGAAGATTATTACTATTGGATTACTTGACTATCACTATTGGGGAATATTGTTAGTATTGGAGCACTTTACTATCACTATTGGTTGAATATCATTAGTATTGGAGCAATTGACTATCACTATTGGGGAATATTGTTATTAATGGAGAACTTTACTATCACTATTGGGGAATATTATTACTATTGGATTACTTGACTATCACTATTGGGAATGTTGTTATTATTGGAGCACTTTACTATCACTATTGGGGAATATTGTTAGAATTGGACCACTTTACTATCACTATTGGGGAATATTGTTAGTATTGGAGTAATTTATTATCACTATTGGAAATATTATTAATATTGGACCACTTTACTATCACTATTGGAGATTATTGTTTGTTTTGGAGCACTTTACTACTACCATTGGGGAATATTATTAGATTTGGACCACTTGACTATCACTATTGGGGAATATCATTAGTATTGGAGCAATTGACTATCACTATTGGGGAATATTGTTATTATTGGAGAACTTTACTATCACTATTGGGGAATATTATTACTATTGGATTGCTTGACTATCACTATTGGGAATGTTGTTATTATTGGAGCACTTTACTATCACTATTGGGGAATAATGTTAGTATTGGACCACTTAACTATCACTATTGGAGAATATTGTTTGTTTTGGAGCACTTTACTACTACCATTGGGGAATATTATTAGATTTGGACCACTTGACTATTACTATTCGGGAATGTTATTAGTATTGGAGCACTTTACTATCACTATTGGGGAATATTGTTAGCATTGGAGCACTTTACTATCACTATTGGGGAATATTATTACTATTGGAGCACTTGACTATTACTGTTGGGAATATTGTTATTATTGGAGAACTTTACTATAACTATTAGGGAATATTGTAGGTATTGGACCACTTTACTATCTTTATTGGGGAATATTGTTAGTATTGGAGCACTTTATTATCACTATCGGGGAATATTATTATTATTGGACCACTCTTATCACTATTGGGGAATATTGTTTGTATTAAACCACTTTACTATAACTATTGGGGAATATTGTTAGTATTGAGAAACTTTACTATCACTTTTGGGGATTTCTGTTAGTATTGGACCACTTTACTAATACTATTGGATAATATTATTAGTATTGGAGCACTTTACTATAACTATTGGGGAATATTGTTAGTATTGGAGAACTTTACTATAACAATTGGGGAAAAATATTACAATTGGACCACTTGACTATCACTATTGGGGAATATTGTTAGTATTGGAGCACTTTTCTATCACTATTGGGGAATATTATTACTATTGGAGCACTTGAATATTACTATTGGGTCATATTATTACTATTGGAGCACTTAACTATCACTATTGTGGAATATTATTAGTTTTTGACCACTTTACTATCACTTTTGGGGAATATCATAAGTATTGTAGCATTTTACTATCACTATTGGGGAATATTATTAGTATAGGAGCACTTTACTATCACTATTGGGGAATATTGTTAGTATTAGACAACTATACTATTACTATTGGGTAATATTGTTAGTATTGGAGCACTTTACTATCACTTTTTGGGAATATTATTAGTAATGGACCGCTTTACTATCACTATTGGGGAATATTATTAGTATTGGAGCACTTGACTATCACTATTGGGGAATATTGTTAGTATTGGAGTCATTTACTATCACTATTGGGGAATATTATTACTATTGGAGCACTTGATTATTACTTTTGGGGAATATTATTACTATTGGAGCACTTGACTATCACTTTTGTGGAATATTGTTAGTTTTTGACCACTTTACTATCACCTTTGGGGAATATCATTAAGTATTGTAGCATTTTACTATCACTATTGGGGAATATTATTAGTATAGGAGCACTTTACTATCACTATTGGGGAATATTGTTAGTATTAGACAACTATACTATTACTATTGGGTAATATTGTTAATATTGTTGCACTTAACTTTCACTGTTGGGGAATATTATTAATATTGGACCACTTAACTATCACTATTGGGGAATATGGTTAGTATTGGATCACTTTACTATCACTATTGGTGAATATTGTTAGTATTGGAGCACTTGACTATCACTATTGGGGAATATGGTTAGTATTGGATCACTTTACTATCACTATTGGTGAATATTATTAGTATTGGAGCACTTAACTATCACTATTGGAGAATATTGTTAGTATTGTACCACTTAACTATCACTATTGGAGAATATTGTTTGTATTGGAGCACTTTACTACTACTATTGGGTAATATTATTAGATTTGGACCACTTGACTATCACTTTTGGGGAATATCATTAGTATTGGAGCACTTTACTATCACTATTGGGAGTATTGTTAGTATTGGAGCACTTTTCTATCACTATTGGTGAATATTATTTGTATTGGAGCACTTGACTATCTCTATTGGGGAACCACACATACCTTAGAAACGCACAAATTAGAACTGCCAAATAATAGAATACACCACAAAAACCACACACATTAGAAATTGCAAATGTTAGAACAATCACACGCTAGAAACACATAATATAGAACACACATTTGTTAGAAACACAGATGACAGAAACGTTTTATGTAAGAAACACAGATGTTAGAACCCCCATATAGTAGAATCAAAGATGTTAGAACAAATATATGACAAACACACAACTTAGAACCACATATTTTAGAACCACCTATTTTAGAACCACCTACTTTAGATCGGTTGTACAACAGAATTTCACATGTTAGAACCAATACACAGCAGAAACAAACATGTTAGAACAAACATACAACAGAAACACACAACTTAGAACAACGTATCTTAGAACAATGTACGTTAGAAACGTCGCACAACAGAAATTCACATCTTTGAACTATTAAACAATAGAATCAGTGTTGTTAGAACAAATGTATGACAGAAACACACAACTTAGAACCACACAATGCAGAACCATGTACGTTAGAAACGTCGTACAGCAGAAATTCACATGTTAGAACCAATACACAGCAGAAACACACATGTTGGAAGAAACGTACAACAGAAACACGCAACTTAGAACCACGTATCTTAGAACAATGTACGTTAGAAACGTCGCACAACAGAAATTCACATCTTAGAACTATTAAACAATAGAATCAGAGATGTTAGAACAAATGTATGACAGAAACATACAACTTAGAACCACACAATGCAGAACCATGTACGTTAGAAACATCGTACAGCAGAAATTCACATGTTAGAACCAACATACAGCCGAACCACTGATGAGAGAACAAACACATGACAGAAACACACATCTTAGAACCACGTATTGCAGAACAATGTACGTTAGAAACGTTATACAGTAGAAAATCACATTTTAGAACTATTAAATAATAGAATCAGAGATGTTAGAACAAATGCATGTTAGAAACACACAACTTAGAAGCACGGAAAATAGACATGTTCGGGAGAAGAAAAATATTTGTGAGATACAATCATTCTGAACTGACTGTAGCATTTTCGACGACACTGCCATCTAGTTGTTTTGTGAGCAGTGTTTCTGTGTTGTTTAAGGCGTATTGTGTAGATAGCGCCAGACTTAGGATTTTTGCGCCACAATGTAGACAACCTGCAGTGCTCTTTCTGCTCATCATCGAAATATTACCGGAAAATCCACGCGTTTCTTTCTTTAACAAGAACATGGGCGTGTAACAAAACTTATAGGGCCTATACAGTGATGTCAACCCTCAGATTCTTCCGTGACACCATTGTACAACTGGACGCTTGGTTAATAAAAAGCATGTTGTTTTCTTTTCTTTTCTAGTTGTTTGATGAACTGTATTGTTCGCAACTCAGTCAATCT
>PNEQ01098152.1:0-19704 GCA_003012365.1 Medauroidea extradentata
TGACTCATTTGACTGCACCAACCAGAACAATGTTACCGCGACACCACACGTCCGTGATTTGCGGGTAGGACCCCGAGACGCGGAAAGTTAAAAACTTCCAATCACTGACCACGAAGCAGAGAAACATATGTTCACATAAGGCATTGAAACAAATTGTTGCAGAATTCTTTTCACCAAAAATCAGTGGCTCTATATATCATCCCTAAAAATTTCTGTACATTAACACTGAAAAAAGTGTTATATTTATATAAATTATTTTACTAGCGTTTCTGTAATTGGAGGTTTTTTAATATTTCCATGTGAACTAGTTCCATAACTAACACGTGCGATCTAGAAGTACACATCTACTTTATATAGAAACAGAAAGGATGTACACTATAAAAAATAAAAAACTTCCTACGCTGTAAAAAAAACTTCCAAAAATGTTTAGGAAGTAATTAACCTAAACGCAGTATGGGGCAGTTACCATACTTCCGCCTTGTAAATATGCAACATTTTACACTTGTTACAATACAAGCCTGGTAACTTCAGTATACATTTGACTGTTTTATAAAAACGTTTAGGGGTCATATCTGGGAACAATTCTAAAATACCTACCTTCTTAGCACTCCTATACACACGTGTGGTAAATTTACAAACTAATTTTAGAGTGTAAACAGTATGGAAAGTAACTAGCCCGTATTAAATATGTGATACCTACCACACTTCAAGTAGCAAACAGGACAAATGTTTAAAGTTTTTACTATACGAGTCCGTAAAATCTGTATACATTTGACAACTACAATAAAATATATAGGATCGCCACCGTTGATGTAATAGAAAACGATTTCATTACACATAGACCGGTTCTGTAACTTGAACAATTTTTTTTTAGTGCGGGCACTTTGCGGCGTACGCCAGCCGGAGAATTAACCGATCCAATCACGATTGGAGGAAATATTGCATACGACGTATGCATGCGTTAGTGAACACTGATTCCTGTCTTCAACATAATAAAAATCTTTTATCGTTGGTAGTGTATAAATGTCTGATTCCAGTGCGAATAAAATAATATGTGATAGCTTTTAAATTGTCCTGAGCCATAGCCGTCTTAAGTAGAAGGCCGCGGCACAGACTAAATAGTAGTACAGACGTGAAATGACGTGGCGGCTCTTTTGATACGAGCGAACTCCGCCCCTTATTGGTTGCCCTGAGCTGTTAATATCAACCCCGTGTATGTTTGGCTCCTGCTTGTTACGGTAGGAATTCCTATTGGCCCTGCTCCGGCTAGCAAGGCAGCCGTCTTACGCTGATTGGCAGTATTTGTTTCCGCCATGTTGCTGGCCAGGGAAGCCATTTCGCTGGCGTGTGTGACTGAGTTCGCCTTCCTACCAACTATTTCACTTCTGTATTCCTAAATATTCTGTGGCCGCGGCCTTATATCTGGCAACACTGTCAGGAAGTATCTTTTTAACTCTTCTTTTGTCTCGCTAACGGCAGTGGCTTCCCCTGATTCGCCGGTATGCATGGCGCAATAACGAATCAGATAGAGTCATTGTCATTGTAGAGCTAAAAGAAGTGTTAAAATGACCCTTCCTAAGAGTGTTGCTAGATCTAAGGCCGCGGCCTTCTACTAAAGACGGCTATGCCTAAGCCCAAAGATAAAATGGGTGTGGAAAAAATCTACTTAAAATATTCTACTGGAAAAGGTTGTTTGGTTCAATGATGATTTTTCTTCGGACCAGTGTTCTTGATAAGAAATTCTAGCTGGGGTGTAGAAATCGCGAACTGTCTAAAGAGATTTGTAAAAAAAAAAAGTGTTCTCTTTCTTTCCTTCAGAGGAGGATAATTAAAAGGCGCCTGTGCGGGGACGACTGATGAGCTAAATGTTCCTCACTGCAAACAAGAGCGCGGTCTCTAATTACCCACGACAGGAGCAAACAACCAGGACGCCAGATCGATGTGGGTTGGTCCTTTTTACTAAGGTTTCCTTCGCGCATGGTTTACGACTCCTGGCTTGCTTCTAGCCACCATCCTACCCTTGTATTCTATGTTCCTGATGGCGATACTTAGCGGTAAGCCATGCGTAGCTCTCCGTCGTTCATTCTATGTCTGTAGGAGATCCTCGTGGTTGCACGGCATGGTCGGTGTATCCAGGCGGGATCTAACGGGGCAAGGAGGTGGACTGCCCCGGGCACCGGGTTAGATGGGGCGCTGTTGGCGCCGAAAATTTTACTTCGGAATGAAGTGTAAACGAGTGTTAAAATACACAATACCTATCAATATTTAGACTTCTACTGGATTTGCGTTTTTGGATTTCATTAACCTTGACCACAACGCAATTTTATAAATACAATATGCATTTAAAATTCGAACACACACTTAAAACACTTCTAGTACTGGCTATAAAGTACAGGTTTTATGTATTTCTACTCAATTTTATAAAGTTATTTCGTCACCCTAATTGTAAAACCTCATAACTCCAATTTTGTTGTGTTTTGCCTTTTTGTCTCTTTAAATCATCTAACCAATATGGTAGGTCTTAAAATTGGTTAAAAGTAAATATACAGAGTTGTTTTATTTTATTGTTATAAAAAATAGTGTTTTATTTCACCACAGAAAATGTTAACTGATTTTTCTCTCGTTCTTTCTGCAGTCATTCATAATGGAGTTACGAGGTTTTACAATTAGGGTGATGGTATGCGAGATACGTTTATTATTGTTGGATTGATTGGATTGTAGGAGAAAGTGGTTGGAAAGGAGGGGAGGGAGGAATCTCGCCCTGGGTGAAGAAAAGCCTAGGCATGTTCTTGGGTGCATCGTCGTGTTTGTGTAATTGGTCGTAATATACACTTGGTGTATCGCCATGAAGCGCCAACAGTGTATGTTGGCCACAAAGCATGATCGGTGTGTTGTTGTATAGATTATGAATTCAGAGGCGTATTTTAGGTCGTGCGCAGTGTCCCGGTTTATCGCCATATCGTCTACAGCTTCAAGGGTCTCTCTTGGTCTTAAATATGGTTAATTATACTACATGTTAGAAAGCTCAATGTTACAAGTTTCTCACAGGGAAAATTTCTGCCGCTTGAGCGCTGGTATCGGCGAGGGTTGTGAACTAACCAGTCACAGAGATTTCCTGGATTTTAATTTGCGTTAATCTGATAATTACTTTCCAATTCAAAATTAAGTTATGTAATATTTGTCATTTCCAAGCACATTTAAGTTTAGTTTTATACCGAATTCGTATTTTTCTGGTCCATTTGCAATATCAGCGAAACTAACGGCAGAAATTTTCGTTGTGCCAAACTCTCACGAAAGAAACCACATTTTCTTTCTAACCTGTTGTGGAATTAACCTTAGTCTCAAAGCATGCTCGGTGTATCGCTGTGTAGCCTACAACACCAGGGGTATCTTTTGGTTTCAAGTTAAGATCGGTGTATGTAAGTATAGCTCACATCAAGGATATATTTCGGTCTCAAACTATGTTCGTCGTATAGCCGCGTAGTCAAGTGCTACAGGGGTTTCTCTTTTTCTCGAAGCATGCACGGTGTATCTACGTGAAGTCTAAAACATCAAGGATATGTTTTCGTCTCAAACAACGATCAGTGTATACTAGTGTATTCTATGGCGTCAAAGATTCCTCTTGGTCGCAAAGCATGCTTAATATTCGTCGTGAAATTTGCTTCTGTTTATCTATACCTCTTTCGCCTTTGTTTCAACCCTCGCTACTTAAAAATTATGCTTTGTAACTAGATTAGGTTGTTACGATAGAGTAGGTGTGATGTTAGTGTCCCACAGATATACCTTATTAAAAATATTGTTAGCACCTTGCGGTTTTTTATTTATATGCATGTTATATATTTTTCCCCCCGGATTTATTTAATTGCAGTAATTTTTCTTTTAACTACTAACTGCCGTTTATTTTCAGCACGTCTCCTCGATAAATACATACAAATGTAGGAGCTCCCGGGTGGGTTGTTTATTTATATAGACGTTATATTCAGATATCGTTTCTTTGAAGTGTATAATTATCCCTCAGCATTTCATTACGGATGTTTGATGACGTTCCATTATTTAAGTAGCGTGTGTTTATAGTTTGGATGGGGTAGCTGCCGCTGTTTGATGAGTTTTCTTTAACCGCATGTTTATTCAGCGTGTATCATTCTTTCTTGAAATAATCTTTCAGTTTTATTTTTAATAGGGAAAGTATGAGGAATATGAAGTATTTCAGCTAACTGATCTGATAAAATTAGTGAACGAAAAATCGGAGTGCTTAATTACAAGTATTTCAAAGAATTGCAGCAATTTACTACTACGGAGTGAATGTGGACGAGGTATAAGTGAGTGTGTTTAATTTTTTGTGATGATGACTTTTATAGAAGCGTTGAAAATAAGATAATGTTTAAATGCTCTGACTTATTTTGTGAAAAGAATTTTCAAACACCTTATTTCAATGCCTTCGTGCACATCTGTAGCTTTGCATCATTGTAATTGGCAGAGTCTTTGCAGCAGAGGCATTGCTAATTTGACTATGCTAATGAGAACAAGTTTACTGCGATGCCACAAGTCTGTGATTTGCAGTTAGAATTCTAGTACGTACGGACCGGACATTTTCGAGAGAAATTTTTGGAACAGTTTGTTTAAATGCCTTACGTGATGACCTGCAGTTCTGCTTCATGGTAATTGGCCATGCGTATCTGTGCTGAGTCGTCTTTCATCTTACTGCACTCCAAATCTGAATTAGTGAATATTCACTAATTCACGCTGATGGATGGAGCAGTTTCAACAATTTCAATAAGTGAAAATAGTCACTGTTTACTTAGTGAATATTCACTGATTTCCTTTAAGAGTGCCAACTTCTCACAAGTGAATCAGTGAATATTCACCGTCTCTTCCTGTTGTTTTCAAAGAACAGTTTTTACTTTTGAATCAGTGAAAAAATACTGAAAAATCTGTGGACATTATCTATTTAACTTGTGGAATGTTGGCACTCTATCGGAACCAGTGAATTGTCACCGATTTCATAGTGCTTTCTCTCTGATTCAATTTGTTGTACCTGTTCCATCCATCAGCGTGGATCAATGAATATTCGCTAATTCAGTTATAGAGTGTGTGTCAATCAGAGCATGGTTAACTGAGACCTCACACGCTTGAAATTTACAGATAGAAGCCAAAGAAGATGTGAGTTAAAACAGCCAATCACTGACCACGAAGCTGCAGACGTGCACGTAAGACACTGAAACAAAGCGGGACAAAATATTTTCGTGAAAACGTCCTGTCCTTGTTAATACGCTAAGAGTAAAATACAAAAAGTCACTGATTTTGAAGGAGAGCTGCTGATGTTCACATGAGGCAATGAAACAAGTTAATACAATATTACTTTCGCTTAAAATCAGATGCGAAACTTTTCGTGAAGCGTTACTTGCGACAAAGACAAGAAATCGCGTGACGGGCTTCAAATTGTCTTTGCGTTAGCCGAGATATGTCCTTTAAGAAGGCATGGTGCACAAATAATTAGTAAATAGGTAATTTGTTACAGTTGGTTAATTGAAACCTACATAAAATCCTTTTAGCTTGAGCAAATAAGTTTTATTGGTTCACAAGTTCTAACGTAGAGTTTTCTCCACCGCAAGAAACAACGTTCAGTAATGGCGTTATCTGGTGAAATATTTACTCGGACAGTTGGCAAAACTTTTTCCCCTAATATTATTACTTTTTGTACGTCGGGTTTAAAAAACCTCGATGTTTTTGCCGTTATCTAGTATCCCACGCGAGGGTTCCGCGGTGGCTGAGGGGTCAGACCTCTCGCCTCCCACCAAGGCGATCCGGGCTCGATTCCTGGCGGGGTCGGTCCCCGGATTTTCGCATGTGGGAATCGTGTCGGACGATGCCGCTGGTCGGCGGGTTTTCTCGGGGATTTCCCGTTTCCACCGCCCATTCATTCCGGCGCTGCTCCATACTCACCTCATGTCACCCCTCACCAGCGCTGAAGACCTCGACGTTAAGCGCTGACCAAATTCTCTCGTTAGTATCCCACGCACTCACTATGGCCGAACCTAAGGGTGTCGTCTACCTACTCGCCAGAGTCTAAGAAGTGACTGAGACATAAGGACGACCTTGAAACGTATAAAATGCCGCGTCGCCTCAACGAGCCAAGCGCTGAGCTAACCTGCAACATTCCCGGCGAACCATTTATTTCTATGGAATACTAAGCAGTGACTAAATAATTTTATTGGTGGAAAGTCTGTAACAAAAGTTTATTGGACATCTGAATCTGCTTTTCACATACATCCAGTAGGTATATTTTAAGGTATCGCACTCTAAAAAGGCAGATGTCAGCTACGTTTGTGGACTTAGAAAAAGTTTTAATAATGACCATGAGGTCTTAACAATGTCATCCGACCTTGTCTGAAGAGTTTTTTCTATTCGTATGTTGACACAGTGGGCACACGTGGAATAGTTTCGCAAAAAAAAAAACTGTTTACGAACACACTGCGACACAATTAAAACGCGTCGTGGGCAACGCACTTAATTTTTCTAATTGTAGTAGCTTCCTACTTAATGCGTAACCAATCATCATGTTAATATTTATTCCGCAGTTAATATAATATATAATTTTTTTCATAAAGAACTAAAATGGTTTCATATTATATGAATTACATGGAAATTTATTACGTACAATCAATTCGAATATGAATACTTTAAAGTTCATTACTACGCGCGAAAAGAATGAAATTACATACGCGTAGGCCATGCGTTGTCAGTATTTGGTACAAAATCTTATTTCGCACCACCGCCACATAATCGCTAGTGTGGGTGTGTGTGTGTGTGTGTGTGTGTGTGTGTGTGTGTGTGTGTGTGTGTGTGTGTGTGTGTGTGTGTGTGTGTGTGTGTGTGCTAGAGTGAGATTGTAGATGTTTACGATTATTTATTTTTTTTGGCATCTGAATTTTGTACCGATCGGTGGTGGCCATTTTCACCACGAATGGTTATGTTTGATTAACAAATGCAGACCTATCACGCGTGAAGTGGTCAGAAGCTTTACATTTTATAGATTAGTTGAAAGTAATGTCGTATGTGTTCCCGATTGTAAGTACGTTTCAAGAACTGAGAAAATAAGTTTCACTGCATACGAGGAGAATGGATTTCAAAGTTTACATGTAAGTGCGGGCTGCAGCAAGTTTCACTATTTCCTGATCATGCAAACAGCAAATACTATCTTACGTATAGTGGAATAAACTAAGTGGAAGAAAATCATTAAGAAGGTTTTTTTATATTGATGTGTGCGTTAACGTCCGTTGCTTTTATATAAGTTGAACTGACCTTGTCGGGTTGACCGGCAAGTTTTTACGTCGCCCGAGAATTTTGGACACTTCAAATTTCCAGCTACTAATATATCGACTTTGATTTTTGCATCTGTATATTCTTGCAGCTAAGTTTTCAACATTTCACGTCAATAGAAACACGTGCCTTGCGCTCCAGCAATCCACTTGTACTAGTTCGGAACATTTTACGACGCAGTATGTAAACACGACGTTTCGCCTCCATAGACTGGATGTGAATTAAGCAGAGACACAGGTGCAGAGTCCAACTAACTTCACGCTACACTAGCGCTCTCAAGTGAACGGCGCCGTACATCAAGAAACTGTTCTTCGTGTTATTATATTTCTTTTTCTTGTCAATATCTGAAATTTACAAATTTAGTTAATATGTAATTAATTTTCTACACATCGAGTTGTACAAAGTTTGTATTTAGTTGTCATTATGTATTTTCAGGCTTATTAGTGATAATTATCTTATTGTAATTTTTATGTGTTACTGTTGCTCCGCCATGTTGGGCGGACTATTTCTGAATGTATATTCATCCTCGTTGTTTGTATTCAAATCCCAGGATTTCTTGTATGTGCGTTCAGTCGGTTTCGAGTGAAATGTGTCAGTCTTATTATTCGTTATTGTAAATGTGGAATGAGTTGTTATGCTGCAGGACTTGTAATTGATTAATTTTCGGCGCCTGTTTAGTTTTTTTTTTATTTTTTTTTATTTTTTTTTTTTATTAGTTGAAGTCCTGTAGCATAATGGCCCACGTCCTAGTGTTTTTCGTGTTTTGCTGTTTGTGATTATTCTCCATTTTACTCAGTAATTCAAGTTAACTTTCCCGTTCGGCTTTTTCAATGTTCAACTTCTGGCAACTTCTATATTTTCAGCATTCAGAGAAAGAGAGAGATAAGGTAGACATTTAAATAGTTTAAGTTTTGTCGTATTTGTTTGTTAATAATTGCTGGCCTGTAATTTTCAAGGTTAGACCTTTGCACAAGAAGTTAATTTATAATATTTGGATAGAGTAATTTTCATGCACCGTATGTGCCCGCTTTATGAGACTGTGCTAGGGTGATAGGTATTGTATCCTTACTACCGAGGCATGGGACTCGGTAGATTTTCCTGCTGTATGTGTGTTAGGGCGGTGTCCCCGTGGTGTATGTGTGTTTCGGGGCGTGTGTCCCCCTGAAGTTTACCACCTATAAGTATAGGGGTTTTTCAGACGTGTGGTCGTATTGTGTATTTGCTACTGAGGTATGGGACTCAGTTAGCATTGTTCTTTGTTACTGTTAAAGTTAGTTTCCTATAAGGATAGGGCTAGCACATGTGTATTTTTTGTCTTTGTCTTTCGCTAAATCCTTTACAGTACTCTCAATTAGGTATTCACTGAGTCATATTGTTCAGATTGACAGATTAACTGGCACTTTTGCACGCCTGTTTATAGTAATTCATAAAGTTAATGTTTAATGTTATGTCTGTACTTTCATATTTTTTATTTCCAAAATGTTTACTTGTGTTGCTGATTATTTGAGTTTGTAAAATGGTTAATGGTTATGTTGATGTTTTGCTGTTTGGTATTGAGTTTGATTAAATCCCTGTTGGGATTGACCCGATATTTAATCTTTATTTGAAGATGAAGTTGTAGTTAAAGTAAACATTTTCATGATCGGAACATTAATGTGATTGTGTTTGTTGCTATTGCTGTTTGATTGATATTACTTTACTGAGGTGTTTGAAGTTATGAGTTTGATTTACTTGTGAGTGAGGATTACTTTTGACTTAGCACCCTTGCAAATCTATAGGGATTTGCCACCCACCATACCTTGTTCTTGTAATTTTGTTACCGTCACCAGTGGTTGAGGTGCTAGCCTCTAAGTAGGGGACGGTACAAAGTTAGGTTTTTATTATTTAAATACGAAAAAGAAGTCGTGATTGGCTTGCATTATGGTCTACATGTAAACGACGATAGCAAAAATTATTATTTACTTGCGAAAAGTAGGCCTACCAAAACAATTATTGTAAAAAAATATTTCGTGCAAGGTACAAATAAAACAATATTTTTACCATGTAGTGCCCGAACTAGTAACCAACTTATACAAACATGCAGTCGACTGCAATTAACATCAATTGAAAATATACAATCGTACTGATTCACGATATCGATAAGTGTCGATACATTGCAATCGGCCAATGAAAACCGATTAGTTTCCGCCACCGCCATGACAGACTTGCTGTCGCTTTTCCTGTTTTCGATTCCTTCTATGCCTCTTCTTTATTCAATGATGTAGGCTTACCAAGGATTCATAAAGGAATTTACATTTACAGCAAGCGCTGCTTAGAACACGGTAAATAAATAAGTTTAACATAGGAACAAAATGGAAATTTAACTACACGGTAAAGAAACACCATGCTCTCCTGACTTTCCTCGTTCAACGGCTTCTTTGTAAGTGGAGGGAAAGGGTCTTAGCCCACGAGCTAGGTTTAACGAGAGAAAACCCTCAGTAATCCTCTTCCGCCCAAACGGCACGGCCTGAGTCATCCACAGCAATTTTCCTACACGTTTTTTTTCTACAGATTCTGTCAGTTTCATTCTGCGTTTTTTTCTGCTCGGATTAAATAAAAATTAATGGAGATGAAAAGTAAAAAAAAAAAAAAAACTGCCGTAGCCTTGCGTTTCCAACAAAAATTGCTCAACTTTTAGAAGTAAAAATAAATGTCGTTCCCTATAGAAATACAATTTCATAGTAATTTAATTTACGGGTAAGCAAAATTTTATCGTAGTTGATTAACTTTTTTTTTGTTTGTAAAATTAGTTAGCGATAGAGCAGCCATTACTTCTATTGGCAGCTGTGCTTCGTGGTTATTAGCAGAGTGTCTCCGTTCAGAATATCTATTTTTAGTGTGTCAATCAGAATAATGCCATATCAGCTACGTTTGTAATTTCAAATACATACGAGAGTTAACCAATAATTTATATTGCTTAAATCATTTTAATATTTGTATAAGACATCGTTGGTTTTTTTTTTTTTTTGTATTTTCAAAAAATTTTAGAAAATTAACAATTTTAAATATTAAATTCTTACTTGTTTTTAAATACGAGAATAAACTATCCAAATCAAATCTTATACAAGCCTTGGTATAGCCAGCGACTATTTTTCCGTGTGAATTATTTCACTTCGATAAGACAGTTGGTTTTCCTCTCCAGCATAAAACCGTTTCATGCGAATTTCGGCTTTCACATGCCACTGCCCAAAAACTATGAAAGCAAAAAGAAAAAAAATTCACTAGGAACATATGCACTCATAATTATGTCTACGAAACAAACCGTATCTCGTACAAAATATAAACATTATTAAAACAATTATAATTGTCGGCGAACTTCCTCTCTGTCCTTAAGGTGGCGACCATGAAAATTTTAATTGTTAAAAATAAATATATTTGTACGTGTTATGGTTTGTTTTGTAGGCATATATTGTGACTAATTTTTACTGTAACGAAATTTTTTTTAGCATTCATAGTTTCTGTATTATACCATATTAAATTCAAAAATTTCAAAAATTGTTTTATGCATTAAAGGAAAACCCACTTGCATACCGAAATGAAAAAAATTTCACACTAAAGAACAGTGCCATGGACTACGACACGACGTGTATAAAACCACGCTGTTTTTTTCTGTATTTTTAAAATTAGTATTTTTTATTTTAAATTCGTTAGTTTTTAATACGAAAAATCAATGCTGTTTGTAAATGTATAGGTAGAAATGAAGCAGAGCTGCAGATGTTCACTAAATTGTGAACATAGGCTAGTATATTTTCCCACATACTCTTAGCTTTAATTATGAGTCATCCCGTTTACACCACTCACTCCATGAACAGTTGTTTAGAAACTTCCTGTAAGTAAAATGGGCTGTGTTCCAATTCACAGCGATGTCCCCTTGTTCACTTGTCCTTGAGCTCTTTTTGTCCCGTAATTCCTCACGAGTCCTTGATCCCTTCGAGGTGAAGTGTGTATTCGTGGTTTCGTACACCCACATTCACATAGACAACACATCCTATATTGCACATGTATAAATAAAGTCAACAATTGCTATTCAAACATTACGAAACGTACTTTTCGTGATAGGAATAAAAACTGTACACTGTTTGCGAAAGAATACGGGCGAAATGATTAATAATTATTTACATCAAGCTAACTAGAGTTCCATCTGTATATTAAATCAAATGGCGAGGAGAAACTCGGCACAATAACAACGGTAAAGAAATTGTATTGTTATATTTTTGCTTATATATATTTACTAGCTGGCCGGCTGCGGCGTTGTCCGCGTGAAATTAAGTAATGTAAACAGTAACTCTGGATAAAATAAATGATGAAGGCATTTAAAAGCTAGCGTACTCAATAACAGTGAACTATAATTAACTGTTTTAGCTCAGTGTATAGAGCGAGCGCAATATGCTCGTATGATGTCATAGTAATTCCCATCGCAAAGTCTTGCACGTGATACGAACCCACAACCCCACTCTCTTCCACACCACAAACTTTATAAAATACCTGAGTGAATGTTAAAGGCAGGCCGTGATAATTATTTCGTATGTAGTGGCAACAGTCCAAAGAGGTTTTATTTATGAGTAGGTTGGCAAAAAGAAACTACTGTTGAATTATTTCTCCGTGATTATTCTCTTTTTTTCGGGAGACTACAACATTTTACTGCTTTTCACCTACTTAATTTTCGAATTTCATAAAAACCTGAATTCGATTTGTAGATATTTACATAAGCTTCATTCTTATAAAAAATAATCTCGATATCTCAACGGGTATACGCGGTACAGATGATAATTTCAAATCACATTTAATTTTTTAACAGCTTTCAAGGACGAATTTTGGAAAATCCTGAAATAACTACTTTTGATATGACTGGATTTGTTTGTATGGACATACTCCATTGCGAAATAAATGACTGTCACAAGAAAACTAAAAGTAAAAATAAGACAAGAAAACATAAATAAGCAGAGTATGCTTTAGTCATCAGGAAACATACACAACATGAAATTCCAAAACTGGAATCTGGTCAGATAAAACAAGGAAACAAACAGAAAAAACCTAGGTTGACATGCGACACAACGATGAGACGAAACAAAAACACAAACAGAATTACAGCAAACGACACAACGATAAGACTAAACAAAACACAAAGATGTCGGACACAAACAGAAAAAACGACAGACAACACAAACGATGAGACGAAATAAAACACAGTAGTTTTCCAAACAGTCAGTATGAACGACGTTTCGGGAACTGGAATCTGTTCCCGTCATCAGGTAGACACACAAGGTTCAAGAACACGAGTGTACCACTGTCTTCACTCTTGAGCTCTTCGGTTCGACTCCCGTCGCGCACCTCCTTCTTCACCTGTCGACCCGCAGCAGAAGCCCTCTTGTCTCACCCAATACTGCTCCGAAGGTATGTGCCTGTAGCCTCGCAGTAGACTCCAACGTCACCAAGACGTATCCCTTGCATCACCAAGATATCCTCACCAACCTCTCTGTACAAGCATAGCACCTCCTCCAAGCAGGACCAATAGCGAATTTTCGAAGCACTCCTTCTCTTGAATCAGCACGTGGTCAGTCTCCTCAAGTAGCCAGTTACTGCCCTCCTCGATACAACACTGTCAGTGTTGTTTGTCCTTCCTGCAGCCTGCTGATGTTACTCAGACTCGACACCGACCACCACCGCCATGTTGCCATCCTCGAGACGCCACACCTCGCCAGCTCCGCCGAAGTTACATCAGACTCGAAGTCGTCGTGATACCGCCCCCAAGACGCTGGGTCTTCCTCATCTCTGCGCCGCCGTCAGTGTCTCCTCTCGTCCCGTCACTTCTCACGACGTCCATCGCCGCCCCAGTGGCGACGCCACCCCTAAGGGTGCTGCCTCACACCACTCTCAGTTCTCACTTCATACTCGCTGACTACAAACTCATACTGATCCTCTTCAGACTTCTGACTCCAGACTGCCTACACAACACTAGACTGACTATGACGCTTCAAGACTCATTGCAAGACTATGACTGATTCGTCAAGTTTGACTCATATTGCGCAGTACCGAGGCTTTTATACGGCCCCTTCAGTGACGTTACTCGCTGATAAAACATGGTGACCTGACGTCTAAAAATATACATTATCTCCTCGTGCCTGTTGGTAGTCGTGTATATGCATTGGCGTCATCGGGAATCCCAATGACGTCTCTCGGTAGTTGCGACATAGTTGCGAAAACCCATAACATCACCGGTCGACTTAGGCCGTCCGCCTAGCACGATGCAACATGACTGCTGCTCGGCCAACATGCAACAGTGTATAAGGCTTATATATTGTATTACTACGTGTACGAGTATTTCACTGATTTATTCTACGCAAGGTTGCAAGTCACTACCACTTTTGCGATTGGACGAACTGTTGACACACGTTTTGAAGACAGCATAGAATATTTAGGAATACAGAAGTTAAATAGCTAGTAGGATGGACAACCTCAGTCACACACGCCAGCAAAATTACCTCGCTTGTCAGAAACATGGCGGAAACGCATACCTCCAATCAGAGTAGGGCGGCTGCCCAACTAGCCAATAGGGAACCTGTCAAAACATGCAGGAACCAAACAGATACGGGGCTGGTATTGTCAACTTCTTTCAGCCAATAAGCGTCGAAGTTTGCCCTATCAAATGAGCCACCGTTTGATTTCACATATGAATTACTATTTAGTCTGTGACGAGAGCAAGTCTGTTATAAGCAGAGATTAGAGAAATACACAGATGGAGCATAATGCACATCTTAGGACGATGAGTATGAGGCCTTGGGACGGAGAGAAGGAGCCCATCTGCCATATTGGTACCTGAAATATGTTGTTTGTTACCATAGCAACGTGTATAATGCGGCTGTGGTTTGGCACACCATAACTTCATTTCTCAAAACACATACAGGAACAGCTGATTGCACTCCGCCATATTGTTACTTGAATAAACAAAGTGGGCTTGGTCTCAGTATAGGATACTAATGCTCCATCTGTACTTTCCTCTCATCTCTAGTTATAAATTGGGAAATATATCGGTGGTTACATCCTGCTACCAGCTTCTATGTTTAGAAGCCCACGGATAACCGACAGTGACCACTTCATGTATAGAACTGGGACGTTGACTGCAGCCAGATGAATATGCGAAATACTCATGCCTCTGATGATTAAATATGAACTTGTTTCAATACATGATGCCCCAAGCCGATGCCGATCATAATTTTCTTACAACTATGAAGGTACATTTTTTTTTCTATATACAATATTTAGGCATGGGAGTATACGTGGAAGAAGAGTGGAGCTGGAAATACAGCAGTTATGTAGTTTTAATACGAATAGGAGGTGATAAGTTAATTTGTCCGAATTGTGTATAAAGGAATCAATCTACTCACAATGTAATTAATTCTAGTATATTCATAAAAACTGTGATTTATCGCAGGAAAACGTGAACGTGACTGCTTCCATGCTTTCAACACACGTTTATAGCATGTCAGAAACAATTTTTTATGCTACTGGTGGTTGCCTTTACTTGAAACTGTTAACCTATATGACAGAGCCATCGAGAATCCTAATAGTATAATGTTTAGCACTTGTATTTGGTCTACAGACAACCAATACCAAGGAAATGGAGAAAATGTGAATTTAATCGTACATAAATAACAAATATATTTCACGAAATGTGAAAGAAAAATATGGCCAAAGTAACAAAGTAAATGGTTAAATACTCATAGATAACTTGGATCCTGTATATAGGATTTCCAGTGAACAATGGGTTAGGTCCTTACTGCTCACCTCCGTCCAGTTAAACAGGAGAGGTAAAAGTGAGAAAAGGGGAGTGGGAGGGTAGATTTACTTAGGACTCCGCAAATGAAAGTGAGAAGGTGAAGGCTAGAATCGTGCCAAATGTAATTACTGAAGGCTTTCCTCAAGAGGGCCGGGCGAAGTGAACGTCGATCAGCACATCTACCTCGATATCGAGAACTTTCTCAGTTTATAGTCACGTGTAGCGAATAATTTATTCCTAAAAGATTTCGAGGTACGTTTGTTCTGATAGAAAACAAAAAAATTAGCATAGAGAAATGATTTGATACCGTCAACAAAACTTAGGTTTGTATAATGTGTGAGTACTTAAATTATTAGTGTATATAATTGCTGTTTACTAATACATATATGTTTATAGATTCGTGTGCGTATTGACAGGCCATAAGGTTGTGAATATGTGTTGTAAGCTTGTGTTTGCCCGTATTTGTGTTTATTTATTATGTTTGTGTTATAAATGTAGAACTTTTCGATAAGATGCGTAGAGAAACATGTTTACTCGTAGACAATGTGGTCGTTTATCCTTTGTGTTATAATTGTGTGTCTGTCCAAAATTGTGCTTATGTACTGGGATTGTGTTATTGATAACTCCCGGTATGTACTGGAAAATAAAGAGGCAGGTATATAAATAAGTAAAATTAAAAAAATATGGTCTAACAAATATGCATTTCATCAAACAAAATATTTGTTGACTGAGCAATATTACATTAAAAAAGTCAGATACATAATTCGGTGATATTACAAAATATATATTTAACTGAAAAGTTTTACAATCTTCTTTGGCCATATTCAAACTTATTCGTATATATTGCCTCTGGTCTGAGTTTTTATCGTTGATTGGTCAAGTATTGCGTTTGTAACGTCGCCAAATATTGTACAAGGACAATATACGAAAGTCAGAAGAAGAACAGGAGATATGTTATTTAATTCCAGTTCCGGCCGATATGAGCAACGTTCCTTCTGCAGAAGCACATTGCTCTATGGGTAGTTTTTATATTTTGTAATTTATAAACTGAAATGAATTCATAACTTTAGATTATAATTACACTCTTTTAGTTATTATTATGATAAGCTAAAATTTTAAATATTTGTAAACACATTCTAATACAATTAGCCCAAGAGAAATTTAGTCCGTATGTATAACAACCACATTATATATATATATATATATATATATATATATATATATATATATATATATATATATATATATATATATAATGTAAGTTTTGCTCGTGTTTCCTGTTCACGTCGTTGCTAACACGTCTCGCATTCTAACAATGCTAAAAGGCTGTACTTTTCCGTATAGTAATTTTACGATATTTGACGTCACTGTTGAGTTGGTCTGTTTTATGTGTAACATCGTCTTCTTCTATAGGTTTTTGTCTGTCCTGTCTTAATTTTAGTGGCTTGGGTTACCACAGTGTTTCTTTGTTTTTTGTTTTAAAATTAAAATTTTTGTTTCGAGTTTTCTGTTTTTTTACGCATTTGCTATTGGAATTTATAATTTTTTGTTAGTTACGTGTGTGTTGACTATCTGCCAATTAGGTTTTTTTCTTTCATTTCATTGATTGTATCAAACCTTTTTCTCAGTAAGCGTTAGTCGCCGGGAGGTAATTAACGAACTGACGCTCAAATGGTCACGAGTGTGTCGCAAAAAGAGTTTTGCCCCATTTTGTTTTTTGTGTTCTATGTGCACACCTGCAGCTCTTATTCGAAGTGAGTGACTGGACGATTAAACTCTCACGAGTCGGGAGGTTCTACACACAAATGATAGACTTGTGTAGATGGAACCTTACTGTGAGTGGTAGAGGCACGAGTATTTAGCGTATTAATCTGGTAGCATTCTAGACTTCTCAGTCCTATATACACACTGGCCAAAGTAGAATATCCATTGGCTACTAACCGTACAAGTGGGTAGCCCCACGAATTATTTTACCATTTACTACTTGCTTGCAACCCCCGAAGGTGTGTAAAAATAGATGTCGTCTGTTCGCGGAAGTTACAGTGATATACAGGTTATTGGCGTTCAACCTGACCGACAACCAATACGCGATATACTCGTGCCTCTAGTGATTGGCTCAGTAAAATGACAGTAGTGTCTTCATAAAGGCATGCTGCCCAGTAACCACGAATTGGACTGCAGGTGTACAGGTATGGCAATGAAACAAAGTGGGGCAATAATCTCTTCGCGAAAATCAGCACAGACGTGGCTCATTTGACTGTGCCAACAAGAACACGGTTACTGCGACACCACACGTCTGTGGTTTGCGGGTAGAAACCCTAGCCGTCTTTAGTAGAAGGCCACGGCCTTAGATCTGGCAACACTGTCAGGAAGGATCATTTTAACACTTCTTTTGTCTCGCCAACGGCAATGGCTTCTCCTGATTAGTCGGTATGTAAGGCGGGATAACGAATCAGTCACAGTCATTGCCTTTGGAGAGGCAAAACAAGTGTTAAAATAAAATGACCCTCGTGTGCAGGGTTGCCAGATCTAACGCCGTGGCCTTGTACTAAAGATGGTTATGGTCCAATAGTGGTGTAACATAGTTAGTACCGACCAAGTCAAGCAGGGAATCGTAATAAAAATTATGAAGAACGTCGGTTATAAACACGTTGCCACAGAATATGTAGGAATACAGAAGTGAAACAGTCTGTAGGACAGCGAACTCAGTCTCACACGCCAGCAAAATGGCTTCCCTGGTCAGCAACATGGCGGAAACGCCTACAGCCAATCAGCGTAAGGCGACTGAGCCAGGCCAATAGGAAACCTGCAGTTACAAGCAGGAGCCGAACATACACGGGGTTAATATCCTCTGGCAGCCAATATGCGGAGAAGTTTGCCCGTATATAAGAGGCCGCCTCATCATTTAAGGGGGATTGATCCCTGTCAGATCGGTTTTACGGTTTTTCTTATGTATCAGGAAATATACACATTGTTTTACTTTTTCACGCTGACAAGGCATAGTTCGTTGTTTCACTCACTTTTTGGAATCTATATGGCATTGTTTCTGTTAATTTTCCGGCCTCTGTAGTCGCTCCCGTAAATAAATAATTTTTTCCTTTCCAGCTGTTTCCCGTTGCAAAATAATGAGTACATTATGGTTCCAGCAATTACAGAAAATCGATTAAGTTTGTATCCAAGCCTTGTCGTGACAAAAATTTCGATACAACGACTGGAACAGAATTTATCGATAAGAAACACATAAATCCAAGGTGATAGGGATCAATGCCCCTTAACGTCTATATTACTGTTGAGTCTGGGATGTTTCATTGAATCCAATCAAGCAGTCAACTCTTTCCGCTGCTAACCAGTATCTCTAGAAATTCTTCTTCTAACTCTGGATCTGTTATATGGAAGAAGAAATGTAAATGTGGAGGAATCAAATGTGCGCCTTTCATATCATATGCTGCGCTACAGATCCCAACCACGTGGCATGGCAACACACGAGACCACTCGAAGCGAGTGAAGAGGAACTGAGTTGCCTGTTCTAAATTTGGCCGGCTCGCCAGGATATATATAGGAGAAAGAAATCCAATTACAGCGGCCAGATCCAGAGCGTTTGTCCTCTCACCTAGCGAGTCCCGCTTGCCACCCTTTCATCAACCCCCGCTCCTGAACAAAGTCAACTACACCCCTGCCAGGATTTTCAATATCCCTCTCCACACACCGGCACACTTCCCTGGGCAAACATAGCTGCTACCCTGGTTAAGCGACGAGGGCGGGCTTTTCATTTACCGAGTAACAAGAAGTGTAGTTTCCCATGGTGTGACCACTTCTGACATACCACACGCTCCAGAGAGGTGTGGAATATTTGACACTGAGGTTCTAGGTTACGTCACAAGCTACGTTAGAAATGATATTTGTTTTTATCTTACTTTGGATAAACTTAATACTAATAGCTCTGTGGGAAATATAATCTGTTAATTAAAAGAAACGTGCAGTACATTACATTAACTTGTTAAGCAATATTTAATTACGGCAACATTTTTGCACATAATATTTAAAAAATTGATGTATGTTATTTCGTACAACTTTTTGTTTCAGAGTTTACGTCGTCATAGTAAGTATTTACAACTTGACATGAGAAAATGAACGTAATTTTTTTAACCCAGGAGAAAAGTGTTACACGTATATAAAATAACGCCGAAAGTAGCTTCATATAATATTGAATTCAAAATTCATGTACTGAGTGTGAGTCAGAAGAGAGAGTGTTATTTTGTGTGATGGTAGAGTATGAAATAGTATGCCGATAATCTGTGTTTTAAAAACACATTTTCTACCACCTTTGATAAGCTATCTCACACTCCGCCCTGACGCACCATGTGTGTCGTTGTTGTTGGTGTTGTTGTTTGTGTTGGTGTTGGTGTTGTTGTTTGTGCTGGTGTTGGTGTTGTTGGTGTTGTTGGTGTTGTTGTTGGTGTTTTTGGTGTTGTTGGTGTTTTTGGTGTTGTTGGTGTTGTTGTTTGTGTTGTTGTTTGTGTTGTTGGTGGTGTTGTTGTGGGAGGTGGTGTTGTTGGTGTTGTTGTTGG
>PNEQ01098153.1:0-19705 GCA_003012365.1 Medauroidea extradentata
CGACGAGATTGCGATACTAGCACACTCTTGCAGCTAACGATATAAACAAACATGGCCAATGCACGCCACGTTTCGGATGGAATTTCATGCTGCGTGGTTGGTACCTCTGGAAGTATTAGCGAGCAAAAAACACACCAGAAATAAGCAAAGAGGTCTAACCTGGCAGTGAACTCTCTTTATCCCTTCCATACTCTTTGATTCAAACCTAACAAGACGAAAGCCATTTGTGGACTTATTTCAGGAAATACACCCATAAGTACCAAGTCACACGAGTTACGAAACTTCAGTGGAATTAAAAATCTATGTTACTGAAATTGAAACCAGTACAAATATAAAACTATATGCCATATATTTTCCATTTGAGGCATAAATATGTAGAAACAGAACTGTGAAACAAAGCATTAAAAATGCTGCTTCCAGTAAACAAAGCACGTAATTATTCACGAACATCGCCAACCAACCAAAATTAAAAAAGTATCCACCACACTGAATTATAAATTATAAAGTACCGAAATTAAATAAATTTTGTTTTCCTCACACTTCAGAACACAAATAAAACATGTTTGTAACAACAATTTTGTGTCAATTTTTCTCCGTAGCTTATAAAAATCGAACTTCACACTTCCTATATTCTTGTACATGCTCGAGAAGGCTACACAATTTGAGGTAACAAAAACATACTTAATTAAGGAGCGAGACATTTATGTTGCAAAAGTCAAAAGTGGCTACAGTTATGGTAGCAATCAATACAATTTTATTTTTTGAAGATGCTAAAAAAATTTGGAACAGTGGATAAACAAAGCACTCATTTATAATAATCAGTTTCGATCACGAATTTGCTTTGTTTGAGACACGTTTTCCGAAGAACAGAATTGCCTAAACAGTTAGTTTTCTTTCTCTTCAACCAAATTCATTTACTCGCAGTTATATTTTCATGCCATAATACCTCACATTAACATAGTTTTGCGCAAAGTAAAAAATTTGTATTAGCTTAAAAGAGTCCAGAATTTTCGCAACTGCTATAGCCATTTTGTAAATCGCCTTGCGCTCGCCAATATTATCCATCTGCCTTTTCTTCGGCAGATTAGCTGGGAGAATAAATTATCTTGCTAGTGATAACAGGAGTTCACACAAGTTCTCCGTAACATACTTAAAATATTTTTCAAATTCGAAGACCAAACCAGCATAAACAAAACAATCCCCGTGCTGTTAATTTCATAGACAACAATACACACAGGAGCAAGCCTTAAAGCTCTAAAGCTGGTTTTACACGACGCAATGTGCGTGCAATTTTCACGCAATATTCTGATATTGCATTGCAGCTCAGACACACAATTCTTGGAACCTCACATGCAATGCAAGCGACGGTGCAATCTCAGCAAATATAATATGCTCTATATTTTGATGCAAGTTGCGTGGAACAAGCAATGTGATTGGCCATTCACTGAAGTAAATGTATGCACGCAGTTGTGAGTATAAAGAAAAACAACAAACACCATACAAATATGAAATCGACACCAGAGTGTTTATTTGCAGTTTTTGGATGAATACAAAATAATGTCCAGCACACTATAATACACAATCACTAAATCATCACAACAAACATTTATGAGAGAATGTATTAAAAGCGGTGGCAGCGTCTGTATTGGAAGTCCGGGAAAAGACTACGGTACCGTACCACTGAAGAGGTAAAAAAAAACCACATGGTTCACCAGATAACATTTCCATCACGGCAAGTGTAGCCTACATCGTGCGCTTTTAGGTTATCCATTTGTTCTAAACTTTTGGCGGGAAGAAAACAAATTGCATGTATATTCCTTGGGGAAATTGCTGGCCTATGAGATATTGCATGCAATTATTGCACGAGCGATTGCATGCAAGGAGCTGTGCGAGAAATAAATTGCGTCGTGTAAAACCAGCTTAAGGATCAAGCAAGAGATATTGCACATCACAGACAGTCAACAGCAAGGAATTGTCGGCAACCTAGGCCCGTGATTATAAACGTCCTCCGAAGGCTTGCTGGCAAACCCTTGGCCTTTATTCGCGCAGCTGTTCGCTGGCGGTCTTCCACCCTTCCTTCACTATAGTTGTCTGCCGATGGATCGCCAGGAGATCGCCGGCTGAAAGGGAGTTGGATGGTTCTCCTTCTTAAAATTTGGCAACACAGTCTCATATTTAGCAGCGAACATAGGCTCAAGTGCTCAAAGACCACTGTTATGAACACACCTAACGTTATAAATAAAATCGTTTCGATTTTGTTTTCCTTGTCTGTAAACAATTTTGTTGTCTTTGTAGTGGGACACACGTGAGATATTCGAAGTGATCGAAGGAAGCCGCAGAAAAGTTTGACTATGGAAGGTAAAAATTCGACAGTGCGATACACTCCTAAAGAAAAAGCAATTTTTTTTGACCTGATAAAAAATACAAAAACATAACTACAAATAAGAAAACTGACTCTGTGTCCAACTACAACAAAAGGAAATGTGAAAGAAAATCACTGCAGAATGTAATGCTGGCGATGTATCGCGCAGAGATGAACTGCAGTTGAAAAGGGATCTTCCATGTCCCTAATATATATTTTGGGTATTCGCGCATGTCTTTGGCCATCTATTTATTCGTAATAGTTGACAACTTCATCATGTGCCGCATGAATTCGTTAAAATTCCTCGCCCTTTTTCATAACTGGTCTCTACAGAACAGCTGGTGATTCGCTGAATGAGGTCTGGCCGTCATTCACCTGCAATTTCCCAAAAAGTGGAAACTTGGTGGCGAATGGTTGTTCGCCGGCTATCCGCCGCTCTCTGAAAGAGGTCTATAATGTGCAAAACACCAGATTAGGGTGGAGGGAGATTGGGTGTACTTCGAAATACGTTTATGATCACGGACCCTATTTGTTGAATTTTGTTTTCGTTTGTTGCACAAAATCATTTGTTTGAATAATGACAAACATAGCAAATAATATTATATTAAAGATTGTTTACTTAAGTGAACGAATATAGGAACCACGGTCTAAGAGGAGGAGGTCTTGACACTGCCTATGCTCTCCAGCAAGGGAAAGTGACCCCTTCATGTCGCCGAGCGCTAGTAGTCATTTGGTGGAAGATTTGTCTTGTTTACATCTCGCGTTTTACAAATTTTTGCAATTATTTATGTAAAATAATGTTAATAAGGTAAGCTGATATAGTACATCCATGTTCGTGTCCATAAATGCATTGGCATGTGTGGAACTGTTTATAAAAGTAGTCTGAAAAATATATTATGTATTTTTGTTTTAGTTAACCCATTCGAACAAAAACTATCATTTCGTGCCCAACAAAATTTTAGAATCGTTGATATGTGCATCTACATGTGAAAGATTGAAAAACTGAATTTTATGGTTGAAAAAAATGTGTTCCAATACAAAATTATGTTCCCGATTTTTCCTTCGATATAATACTCGCAATTCCGGTAACAACTTCACATTTTAAGCTAAGCTAAATACAAAAACAAGACAAATCTTCCATCAAATTACTACTAGCGCTCGGCGACAAGAAGGGAGTCACATTTTATTCCTCAGTGTCAAGACCTCTACCATCATAGACCGTGATAGGAACGCAAAAATATCGTTCAAGTTCCTAAAATAAAAGAACGAAGATCGGAACTTCGTTCACATGTCAAGAAAAGAACTCATTCCTACGTTCGCGAAATAAATGAAAGAAATCAAAGGAACGCGTTCCTTCCGAGCCTTGGCCCTGATGGTAGTATTTACTACACACTTGTTTCGGACTACTGAGTGATACTACAGCTTCAATTAAAATGTTCATCAAACTGATATTTAATGTTAACTCAAATACTTTTATGAACTATAGTTAGTTAAATATTTTGTATTTAAAATTATAAATTTTCGGGTTAGGTCAACCTTTTATATTAACGAGTATAAATTTACCTGTACAACAATCCAAGGATGCTACTAACACAACTAAAAACAAAATAAACACCTCAGCAATTATTTTAACGACAAAATTTATAAAGCAAGTAAAAAAATCATTTAAATTTATTGGTACCAAAATGATCGGGAACTCATTTAAATGTTTGTGGTTTAAATATAATAACAATATTATGTTAGCAATCGTTGACATTGGAAGTTGTTGTTACAATGCGATTGCATTGTATTAAATAACTGTTTTACATAATAATGGTACAAGTAGGTATGTATTTAACAAGTGTTGTAGTGTTTAATTTATTAATATGGGTCCACTGTTATATTGGTAATATTTTGACAAACCCAGCTTGTATTTCAGAATATTCGGTTCGAAACGGAGTACATTAGTAAATTCTTCTCCATAAAAAAGTGTGAAAGTGGACAGATTCTCTGATTCAAATCCACTCATGTTGATGGCAACAATGGCATCTTCCAAAGTCTGTGTTAAATTTGCAGCTGCAACACAAATGTATCACATGGCATGTTTCATTTATACTTTATTGTACAGTCATGGGTAAATATTAAGACTGGCTTTTAATCAAATACCGGCCTAGTATTAATAATAAATTTTACACTCGCAATTGGGCTAAAGAGCGGTGGCGAGCAGACTTCTCCCCATCCCCACAATACCAATCCTCCAGTCCCTTCCTAAACCTTCCAACCCCCTCACAGTCACAAAACGCCTCCCACTGTGCATTCCACTCTCTCACGATCCTCGCCAGCTATCACTGCCTAGTGACTAGGAAGAGAGTTTTTATGCTAAAGGAAAAAGCAATAAGAATTTTACCAAATAAGCGAAACAGAATAATATGTAGAACACTTTTTAAAAAGGAAAAGACAATTATGTTTGCAGGACAATATATGTTCGACATACTTTCCCATACAGTAGATACTTGGAAAATTGTCGCTCGATCAACGATGTTTAAAATTAAATAATAAGGAATGCTAGAAACTTGCACTTGCCTTCAATTGCTACAACACTGAAAAACTATATAATATTAAATTACTATTACTTAAGAATGAACTTTATTCTTTTGACGAATATTTAATTTGTTGTCATAAAAATATAAATTAAATGTCATTAATTTTGTGTTTAGTAATTAATTTTAATATGTTACTTTTCGAATGCTTGTTTTTGAAAGTGATGTGTGCATGTTATTCAATGCTACAGTTTATGTATATTTATGCTTTTTTACGTACTAATTAACATGTGTGTATGATTACTAATGCTATTGTTATGTATATTTACATTTGTCATGTTCCATGTCTCTATTTTCTATAAGACACGTAATGGAGATCTCTGGAGTGAATTGAAAAATATTACTTAAATAAAAAAAATAATAAATACCTCTGTTCATTCTCCTCCACACCCTCTGAACCTTCACACTGTTTCATTTTCATTCAAAAGTTCCCTTAGTTAGTTTGCAGGCCAAAACACCTTCCATGTTCATCACCTTATGCAACCTGGCCTGTCTTTTCATTCTCCTCCTATCTCTCAACAGTTTCCATCTCAATTCCTTCATCACGCTGGTAGAGTTCCTTTTATCCTCACCACATGACCCTGCCTTTTCCACTTATTCATCACCCATCTCTCTGCCCTTCTCCAGCTCTTGCACCTCTGACTATATAACAGATTTCACCTAATTCAAATATTGTTTTATACAATGTTTCAAGTATGTACCAAGTTTTTTTAATTTGGTCTCCTAGAAATGTTTTAAGTAGGCTGGTCTTATTCAACATCATTAAAAACCTATGTGAGAAAACAGTCTATTTGATACCTATAGCAAATTAGTAATTTGTCATTTCAGTCTCTGAAATCACTTCCAAAACACACATTTCAGACACCTAAAGTTAAAGTTGTTATCTATAATTTCATCATACATAAATGTATTCCACGTAAATGTGTTATTAAATTACTACATTATTAATAGTTATACTTAACACACATTTGATTTAAGTTTAATATTTTTGGATTACAAAAATGCCTTTGAGACTCCTCTACAAAGTTAGCCCTTTGTTATATTTACTTTGTGTTTTCGGAAACGAATATTGTGGTATTATGTAAATTTTAATCGCAGTTTATTTATCACAAACTCATAAACGAATTGTTGTTATACAAACACTGTAACACACAAAACTTCGTTATTAAAACATTCGCTGCATATCATTTACATGCTTTCTTATGGAAGTAAACATGCGGTATTTGTTTTGCATCAACCTACTACTAGTACCATTAGTTCGCAAGCTGTCGCGAGAATCAGTAAGGGAATCAAAATTATTGGGAAGTTGCCAGACCTAACTTGTATGACCATGGTAAGGTAAATTCTGATGGATTTTTGCAAACAATTATACACAAGCTCACATAAATAACACATCTTTATACAATACTCCATGTTATGTAGTACACCAAGAACACGGTCGTCAAGTTACCGAGAATGTCTTCCTTTTTGGCGCTGTTCTCCGTGCAGTCCGACTCAAACTCCGTCCACTTTTTCCCCATTGTTAAATTTATAAAGTAAATAAAGATTGCTGGAGCTTTTTCTTAAATTTGTGAACAAAGAAAGTATTTCACAAATTGATAAAAAATAAGTTTTGATAAATGGTTTATCTTAGCTGAAAGGAAGTTGGCGGAGTTTAGTACGACCACCCTAACATCAGCGCCAATAAAACACAATATTCTCGGTAACTTGGTGAACTACAGCCAAACAACAAAGGGGTCAAATATCCAAGCGAGTGTCCAGACCTGTTATTCTACAGCCGTGACCAAGAATAAACAGTTTGAAGAAACCATAGACTAATTATACTAAACATGGCCAATACAGTCATAGTTACCTAGTCATAACAATACAAAAAATATGTTTGATCACACTTCCAACACTCCTGCTTGAGCAAACATTATTTTTGTTTATCCTTAGGAAATTGACTCATGTACATTTCAACAAGCCAAACAATGTGACAAATTTTTCATGGTTTACCTTAGTTAAGGGTTTAGTCAACAGATCAGACAACATTTCTTCAGTTGGATTGTGTTTGATAACAACTGTCTTGTTTTCAACATGTGACCTCAAAAATTGATGTTTAATGTCTATATGCTTAGAACGCTGGCTGGTAACATTATTTTTTGCAAGGTATAAGGAACTAAGGTTAACACAAAAAATTGAAGTTGGATCACTAGGGGTCTGCGGATCTATTTCTTTGATGAGTGACCTTAACCATAGGGTTTCTTGTACAGTAAAGGACAAAGCAATACATTCTGACTCTGCTGTTGAGTGATCTACTGTAGTTTGTTTCTTACTGTATCAAGAAATTAACACCCACATCAGCTTGATACAACTCCCTGTAATAGAATGCCTGTTATTGGTTTCGTTACACCAATCTGCATCACTGTAACACTCTAATTGTTTATTTCCAACCTTATAGAAATGTAATTTCTGGTTTACACTACCTTTCAAATACCTAAAGATTCGTTTCACTGCCAACCAATGTTTAACCTTGGGATGTTTGTTGAATCTACTTACGGTGCTGACTGCAAAATAAATGTCAGGTCAACTTATTTGGCTCAGGTATAGTAGACTTCCTACAGCTTCTTAATAGGGAACATCTGGTGGAAGATCTTCATCCTTCGGCAGTGGTTGTAGGTTCACTCCAGGCACCACTGGAGTGGAAATTGGCTTGCTTTCTTCCATGTGGAACCTCTTCAACATCCCCTCAATGTGTGCAGACTGGTTGATGGAGAAAGTACCATTTTCTATATCTTGATCAATACACATTCCTAAACAGTGACTAACCTTCCCAAGATCCTTGGTTTGAAATTTGGACCCTAAATCCCTCTTCACCATGCAGCTCAGTTCGTCTTTATTGGCAAAAATCAGCAGGTCATCGACGTAGACTGCAATAATGATTTTATCATCACCACTTCTTTTGAAATATATGCAGGGGTCAGCACTCGACTGTGTCAAGTTTAGTTCGATAAGAACTTTGTGTAGCCGTTTGTTCCAACAATGGCCACTTTGCTTAAGTACGTATATAGCCTTCTTGAGTCCCCAAACACATTTGTCACTCTGATCTTCTGACTTTGATTCAGGAGGTGGAATGACGTAGATTTCTTCATTCAGGCTTCCATGTAGATATGCCGTAGTGACATCAATGTGTGTGATATACAAATCATCTTTCACTGCTATGGCAAATAATTATCGTAATGATGAATATTTTATGACAGGTGAAAAGGTCTCATGGTAATCTATTCCTTCGGTTTGTGCACATCCTTTGACGACCAATCATGCTTTGTATCTCTCAGAGTTATCTTCAGCCCTTTTTATTTTAAAGACCCATTTTTGCATGTAGTGGTTTCTTGTAGGGTGGAAGTTCTGACCATTCAAACGTTTCATTCATATCCAATGCATTCATTTCTTCATCAATTGCTCCTTGCCACTTGGATGCATTTGGACTGTCCATTGCTTCCCTTACTATCAGAGGTTCTTCACAATTATCAGGGGCAAAATATGATATGAAATCTGGCTTTAATACAGGTTTTTTAATATGTGAAGATCTTCTAATATTTTTTTGTGACTCCTCAGTATTAATGCTAGCATTATCTCTACTGACGAAAATATCCTCATTTGAAGTCTCAAGTTCAATAACTGGAGCATCTTCAGCTTCACTGAGTGTTTCAATTGGAGAACATTCTTCATTCACATGGTCTTTCTCGAGAAGTAGAACATTATCTTCACAGAATGGTTCAGTAGGTGTTTTTGCGAACGCTCTTCATTCATATGGTCATTCTGGAGACTCTTCTGCTGAAAGGTTTGTGGCAAATGTTGAAGCCCCTCGTTTAAAAAAAAAAAAAAAAAAAAAAACACTACATCTCTGCTGACATTCACATTACCGTTTGCAAGATCAATGAGACGATATCTTTTAACATTATCGGGATAACCAACGAAAATAATTTCCTTTGATTTTGGATCCCACTTTTTGTGTGTCTCGCCTGGTACCTGTGCCATTGCTCGACAGCCAAAAATTTTAAGGTTATCAAGAACAGGCTTTGACCCCTTGCAGGCTTCGTATGGGGTCCGGCTCTTGACAGCTTTGGTTGGGGAACGGTTGTTCAGGTAAACAGCGGTGGTAACTACTGCTTCTGCCCAGAACATCTTTGGTAAACTAGCATCCATCATCATACTCCTTGCTTTCTCTACAATAGACCTATTGGCACTCTCAGCGACCCCATTCTGCTGTGGTGTATACCTCACAGTTTGTTGGTGTTCGTTGCCGAGCTTGGTCAGCTGCCTATTCAGGTAGCTATTGGTGTACTCTCCACCACTATCAGAGCGAAGAACTTTTACTTTCTTCCCCGTCTGCCATTCAGCCATTGCAATGAATTCCAAAACTAAATCTGGTTCTTAATTTTTTTTTTTATTTTACACAGTATATGTGTGTATATCTCGACATATCATCTATTAATGTCAGAAAATACCTGTTGCCGCCAAGTGAGGACTACTCCATTGGTCCACACAGGTCGGAATGTACAAGCTCAAGTAATTCCTCTGCTCTTCTCTGGCTTGGCTTGAAGCTTAATCTTGAGTGTTTCCTTAGTAAGCACACTTTACATTGTTCAGGAAAGTTTGTGACATGTTCCATTCCTTCTGCCATTAGTTTTAACTGGATCATTCTTGTCTGGCTGAGGTAACCCAGTCTACGATGATACAAGTATTTTTCCTCTTCTGCATAGAACACTGGCGTGACAGGACTTTCATTAACAATATCACTTGTGTTCAACCTGTAAATGCCATTACTTTGTGAGGCAGTAGCAATAACCTCACCATTACTGTTGATTATCTCACCTCTATCCTTAGTGAACAACACTGTGTGGCCTTCATTGGTTATTTGACTCACTGACAAAAGGTTAGCATAAAGTTCTGGTATGTAATGAACATCATATGCAGTTATAGTTTTTACTTCATCATCTACAACTACACCAACATCAACATTCCCAACACAAGATGATGTCAGTTGAGAGTTATTGGCAATTGTTATTTTGAGGATTCACTGGTACACAAATGGGCAGATGAACATGAGTCTATATACTAATGCTCTACATCTTGTGTGCTGGTAGAAGGAGAAAAACAGGCTAGAAGTGCATTACCTTCTTTAGAATTTCTGCCTGATTAGTTTTGTCGTGGCTGGGGCAGTTATTCGCAAAATGACCAAGTCTGTTACATGCAAAACACCTGACTTGCTTCTTATCTCTATGGACCTTAAATTCACCTCTTGAATACAAAACAGACTCTTCACGAGCTTTTGCATTTGTAGGTAACCTAACATCCTGAAGCAATTTAACTTTAATCGAGTCGCCTGTGATTGGTATACCTGAATTTTCCAAACCCATGATCATAGGTTTATAGGTATCTGGGAGACCAGCTAGAAGCAAGGCACCAATCCATTCTTCCCCTACTTTAAAGCCAATCTCGTTTAGGTGCTGAGAGGTAGAAATAATGCTATTTACATACTCTTCAACAGACTCGCAATTTACCAACTGTGTCGTAATTAACTGTCTTAACAGTCCTACCTTTCTTGTCAATCCTGAGTCTTCAAATGCCTTCTGAAAATTTTCCCATTCTTCCTTGGCAGACGTAGTGGTCTCAATGTGTTGATATACTACCGGATCAACTAATAAGATGATTTTTTCTCTGACTTTGCGATCCTTATCGGGTGCGGTGTCCGCCTTTGGTGTCCCTTCAACAACGTCCCACAGTCCAAATAAGCTTTACTGGCAAATTTCCAAGATGAGAAATTTTCCCTGCCTTTTAACCTCTCTATAGAAGGAAGACCGAAAGATGCAATGATACACGAACACATGCTTTTGATAACATTAACTCTTAACAGATCCACACGAACATCTAGTAGATATTAAACAAAAAATTAACTTGTTTTGCATCCTGGGCCCATAACCTGATGAATTTTTTGTAAATATTTACACAAGTTCACATAAATAACTCATCTTTATACAATACTCCATGGTATGTTGTACAAGAATAAACAGTTTGAAGAAACCGTAGACTAATTATACTAAACATGGCCAACACAGTCATAGTTACCTGGTCATAACAATACAAAAATAAAAAATAATATGTTTGATCACACTTCCAACAAATTATACTTTAGGTTAGAAAATAAATGTGTTTTCTTATAGGAGAGTTTGGCACAGGTAAAATTTCTGCCGCTTGTTTCGCTTCTATCGTTAAGGAACCAGAAAAATATGAAACCATAGTAAAATTTAGTAGGTTAGGAATTGACAAAAGTCGTTTAATTTAACTTTAAATTGGAAATAAACTAATTTCCCATTTTAAATTTTAAACTTAAAATAGCTAAAAATTCAGGAAAGCTCCATGATTTCAGTTTACACGGGTTACCGATACCAGCACTCAAGCGGCAGAAAATTTCCCTGTGCTAAACTTTTACATTGAATTTTCTAACACGTACTAGAACTAACCTTAACTGTGGTATCAAAACCATACTTGGCGCTTACGAAAACCGTAATAGATTGGGTAGAAATTCCTAGTACACATAGTAATGCCGAATATGTATAAAGGTGGTTCGGGATAAAGTGAGCACTCAAAATAACCCTACTAAAGTTCTATTTTCTGTCAATTCGTATCTTTCCATGTATAACGTCTAGCGATGGGAAATGTCTAACCTCTCTGGTCGCGTCACTTGCTGTTTGCGCCTGTTAAGGTTAGTTCACAATTAAAAACTTAAGAATTAAGCATTATGCAGTAAGCGGCAATCACGCACACGGAAAAAATCTTAAGTAATTCTGGTTCATAATAAGTGTGTTAATTCTTAATTCCAACCAAAAAGAACCCGACTACTCTGCTTTCTTCAAATGCGTGAAATTGCTGTGGAATCCTCAATATATTTCGTCGCCAGTTGTCCAGAATATCGCCAAGGAATGGAATAAATGAATGACGAATGTAAAAAATATGATAGAAATATAAAATTGCATCTCCATTACTTGAATAACAAATCTCGTACAATCGGGTAATCACATTACACCGAGGCTGCACGTATAAACCCAAGAAAATTTCACTTATTCGTAATGTGCAAATATAAATTAACAAATTTAAAACACTGCTAAAAATATATACTCCAAGTGAGTTTTAAACCATAAACCTTGGGGTCAGCAAACCAAGACTTTACCTCTTTTTTTATATTTTTTATAAAAATGTTTGGTACAATGGCAAGGCTGACGCCTCGCCACTGCACCAAACATTCTCCCCCTTTAAGTTAGTTAATTAATGCATTTCCCCAGTAAAGGTTGTATTGTGTAGTTGTCGTAATTGTAAGTTGTCTTCTGGCACACAGACAAGACGAACACAAACACCCAGTCCTGAACCCGAGGAGATGGTTGTAAATGTCACCTCCCTGACCAGGAATCGAACCCGGGACCCTTGCCTCAGCAGCCAGGAGCGCTAACCACTGAGCCAAGCGGTCGGACGCCTCTGAGCCACCAAACACTTCACATAGTTAGAGCTTCTAAACAAGTTATTTCAATGTTTTAAGCGTCTGCACTAGTATATGTAACAAACATGTTATATTTCTGTTATTTTAGCAAGAATTTCCATTAAATTACATTAACATTTTTATAATTAATAATATTCCATGTATACAAAACAGTAATAACTTATACTACGAGTTGTTCGCCAGCCAAATGGGTTTTTAAAAGCCTTTCAAACAGCTATTCTGACGTTAAACTAAAAATAAATTTAAGCTTAACTGCATTTTTTAGCTTGAAATGATCATAATATGCCAAATCCATCATATATAGCACCACACCGTATTTAACGAATATTATTTAAACATCTGCCATGTTTATTTAAGTTCCCGAAAGCTCTGATTGATTCATTCCCTTAATTCTTACGGAAAAGTATAAAATTTCGCTATACCTGTTACTTCTTAAGCCATGGCACACACGCCACACGACCTCACACGGCCTGTTAAGTTCTGTTGCGAATCGGTAATTTAAGAACACACTTTCTATTCGTAAGTCAACTCTTGCGCTACACATCATAATTCTTAAGTTTTTAATTGTGAACCCAGTTTAAGATAAATTGTGCTGTCAGTGGGAATATATAAAGTTTGATAAAAAAAAAGTTTATTAATTACATAAAATACAATTATGTCGATTTCGGTTGGATTTGTTTCAGTATTTCTGTATTTAAATCAACGAGATATATAGTATACATAGAGGGGCCGTAAGCAGCTATTTCCAAGGCTCTCATTTGAAATTGGCCCGCCATTTCATCGATAGTCAAAACTTTGTCAGCTGATGCATGTTGTAATGTAGGTTTAACGAAAATTGTGAGAAATATTTTGGTATATTGATCATTGTGGTATTTGTTTGTCGAGTCCGTTACAACTACGCCTGATCAATGTATCGTACCCTCGCCGACATGAAATATGCAATAAATTGCTGCAGTCCACAACATATTGTGATGCCTATCTCTGTGTTTGGCTGCATACACTAACTACAGTAATAAAATAAAAGATTTATCATATTACAATTACTATAGGCCTTGTTTATGCAGTTTGGATAAATTGTATTGTTATGTTAAGGGTAGCTGCTATGAGACAGGATAAAAGGTACTCAACTTTTTAGTTTACAACCAATATAAATCAAATATTAACGAATCAACATTTACTGAATTGTGTAGAATTTCATTACTGAGAGGTGAAGGAAAAGGAAAGGCATATTATATGATGGTACGGTATGGCCAAGGCTGGAATATGCTGCAAAAGAGAAGGCTGCATTTATGGAAGTTGAGGTTGTGGGAACGGATAAAGGTGCAAATTAGGGTAATGGGATGGGTGAATAGTAGGTAAAGAAGGCAACGGTATGTTGGAGAGGATGAAGGGATATATAGGCCATCTGTAATGAAGTAATAAATGAGATGGAGTACATTGAAGGAGAGAAGAAGAGTTGAAGGTGTGGTCAGGATATACATACTTGTGAATAGAGAGTGATGTTTGAGAGGGTTAAATTGCCACCTAACTGAGGTAGGGTACAGGCGAAAGTAAACACCAGTGAGAAGGTTCAAGTGGAATGGAAAAGAATGAATTGGTTATAGACAGTCTATGCTTGTGAGGTCGGTGAGAGGAATATTTTACAGAACGATTCGGTAACTGTTAGGAGTTGGTAGGTTCAGGAGGGGTTTGGGAATGGTAGCCTAAAGAGGCAGGTAAGGAGTGATCTCACTACATGGCGACAGACCAATTGCGAATATCTATTTATTAATATAAGTTTGAGGCTCTTAAATTGGGTTAGGGTGGGCAGCAAGGTTGTTGCCTGTTGATATAGTTGACATGCTATATGCATTATCTTGTAGTAATAAGAATGTATTATAGTATCTATTTTTAATTTGTGTATATATAGCATGCTTAATTGCAAATGTCCAGACATTTTACCATCTACATTTATCAGTACCTAGTCCTATAAACATAACCTTCACTTTTAAAGCCTTACACAGTGAACTATACACACAACTGAGGTAAACATAATTACACACAACTGAAATGCATAATACATATATTTTAGCCTGCATGTGTATACATTAACATTTTTAAAATGTATATATTTGGATTGTGAACCATTTACCTTCCTACCTACACCTTTTCGCTAATTGTTTTTGTCCTGTATTTACGATTTGTTCTTGATCTCATGTATTTTATGTCATTATTATTAGATACTGTAAATTTCCTATGTTTTCCTTACTGCAGTGTTAGATTATTTTTTCTCCTGTGGCCATAGTAAAATATGTGATGTGTTTTCTTATTCTAAACTTGTTTTGCCAAACAGTGTTGAAAAAGTTTTTTAGCAAATTATTTTCTAAGGCATTTCTTGAAATATATGTTGTATGGCAACTAAAACAATAAATATATCGTATTTGCATATTGCCATACCCAGGGTATGTTTTGCCATAGTTTTCGGCGTACACTTAGTGAAGCTAGCGCTAGTAGTAGGTTGACCCATCGTTTGTGTTGTTATTAATAAGTATTTTGGAGATTCTTGATTATTAAAATGTATTTACTTTCGCAAATTGCTTGTCATATTCATAAGAAATGTGTTGCATTTTTGTACTTCAGAGGCTGCTGCAATCATCGATATTTTGTGTGACGAATCATTTGAAAAAAAAAATATGCCTCATAGATATCTGATTCCAATGAACACTCAACACTTTGCAGATTAGAAATATTCAGCTAATTTTATATGCTTGTGGGATAGTTACATTTGTTTTTGGTCAACCTACTACTAGCACCCGAGCTTCATTAAGCGAGTCAAAATTATTGAGAAGTGTCCAGACCTAACTTACATGACCCTGGCCATACCCTCCTAACCTCGTACCACCTAACCTTACTTTTAAATCAAGCAACTAAATCCTGTATTGCTTACTGTTGATGAATGTAATTTCACTTGTGTTCTCTAAGCAAGAAAAACAAACTCGTTGTTTTATGATTTATGTAGTGTAATTTAAGGAATTAAATGTGAGTAAAATATTTTATTATAGTCTTGAATGTATTAATTTCAACATGTTATGGGCCCAGGATATTTTTGAGTGAGTAAATAATTGTTTATCTACTATTTCAAGATATAATATGTAAATGTTAGAATTATAGCGAGTCTTGCACCAATTAGAATTGAACCATTGGGTAAACATAACTTTGATACATGGAAAATTCATGTAGAAGCAGTTTTAGTTTAAAATGATCTTTGGGATTATGTAAGTGGTGCTAAAAATCGACCGACTGGAGATGAGAAAGAAATTAAGCTGGGACATATTTTTCCTTTCTATCCTCAACGTCCCAGCTTAATTTCTTTCTCATATTGGTGTAGAAATCAATGACGATCTTTTGACTATAATATTACTCTATAGTTTGTCAACTAGATCAAATAAATTATTCACATGTGCTCGGGCATCTTCCCCAGTTTTCATCTTTGCCAAAATTATTTGCTTCAGAAGATTGCTTTGTGTGCTTGTCCTTTTCATTGATATATTTTGTGCAAAATATGTATCTGATTTGATACTAAGCATTCATGCATCTGAGTTAAAACAGATAAAAGATTGTGCAACCTCGCATGATGTTTGGAAAAAATTGCACACAATATATCAATCAAAAGGACCAGCACATAAAGCAATCTTCTGAAGCAAATAATTTTGGCAAAGATGAAAACTGGGGAAGATGCCAGAGCACATGTGAATAATTTATTTGATCTAGTTGACAAACTAAATGATCTTCGTGTAGAAATCAATGACGATCTTTTGACTATAATATTACTCTACAGTTTACCAGAAGAATTTGAGAATTTTAGGTGTGCGATAGAATAGTCGAAGAAAGTGAATCGAGAATGAATAAGTTTTTTAAAAGTCAAGATACTGATGCAGTTAAAAATAGAGAAGGTGTTGTATTTCAGGCACACAAAAGAGACATACGCTGTTTTTCATGTGGACTTCATGGTCACATTGCAAAATTTTGCGGGAAATCTCAATATGAAAGAAAGTAAACAACTTGGTGTACGAAAGGAAGAGAAGCATACGAGAGTGATGTCAACCAACGAGATATATAGTAAACATAGAGGGGTGGAAGCGCTTTCTGATTGAAACCCAACTGAACTAGTGTTGGCCATGTTTTCCATCGTCAAAACAAAGGGGCGTGGCAGGGATTTGGTTAGGGATAATTATGTTTATGTGCCGATAACAACAGAAAAACAAAGCTTACAATACATTGTGTATGTCTATGTGGCATGTAAAGCATATAAATACATCTGTCAATCGTTTAATAATTTAGGAACGAGAATAAATCGTAAATACAGGATGAAAACAATTGACAAATATATGCAGGTATAGTACACTGTGTAAGACTTTGTAAGTTAAGGTTATGTTTATAGGACTACTGGTAAATGTAAATTATAAAACATCTGAACATATGCAAATAAGCCTGCATTTATATATACAAATTAAAAATAAATACTACAATACATTCTTATTACTACAAGAACCATGCATATAACATGTCAATTACATCAACAGTAAACACCCATGCCACCTACCCCAACCCTATTTAATAGCCTCGACCTTATACAAGTAAATAGATATTCGCAATTGGTATGTCGCCATGTACCGAGATCAATTCTTGCCTGCCTCTTTAGGCTACCATTCGTAAACCCCTCCTGAACCTTTCAACTCCTAACAGTACTATATCATTCTGTAAAATATTCCACTCACTGACCTCACAAGCATAGACTGTCTAACCAATTCTTTCTCTTCCATTCCACTTGAACCTTCTCACTGGTGTTTACTCTCCCCCATACCCTCCCTTAGCTAGGTGGCAATTTAACCCTTCCCAAACTCCCTCTCTAGTCCCAAGTATGAACATCCTGACCATACTTTCATTTATTCTTCTATCTTTTAGTGTACTCCATCCCATTTTCTTCAACATTACAGATGGGCTATAAATCCCTTAATCCTCCCTATCGTATCGCTGCCTTCTTCACCTACTATTCACCCATCCCGTTACCCTCTTTGCACCTTTTTCCGTTCCCGCACCTCAAGTTCCATATATGTATCCTTCTCTTTGGCAACATATTCCAGCCTATACCATACTATACTATCACGCAGTATGTATTTTCATTCTCCTTCCAGTAATGAATTTCTACACTATTCATTAAATGTTATGTTTCGTTAATATTTGATTTGTGTTGATTGTAAACCAAAAAGTTCGGTACCTACCTTTTATCCTGTCTCATTGCAGCTACCCATAACATAACAGTACAATTTATCTAAACTGCATAAACAAAGCCTATAGTAGTTGTAGTATGCTTTTATTTTATTGCTGTAGTGTGTGCAGCCACAAACACTGAGATAGGCATCACAATATGTTGTTGACTGCAGCAATTTAATACATATTTCATGTTGGCGAGGGTACGAATGTTCTCTAGTAATACATTATTCAGATGCAGTTGTGACGGACTCGACAAACAAATACCACAACGATCAATATCCCAAAATATTTCTCACGATTCTGATATAACCTACATTACAACATGCATCAGCTGACAATGTTTTGACTATAGATAAAATGGCCGACCAATTTCAAATAGGCTTCACCCATGGGCTTCACCTGAGAGCCTAGGAAATAATTGCTTCCGCCCCTCTATGTTTACTATATATCTCGTTGATGTCAACACAGAACATAATTCATGTGATTATTCTGCTGAAGTTGAAAATGAATCAGACTTTATATTGAATGCAAGCCTGGAAGAGAGTATAAAATTTAATTGTTGACTCTGGAACCACTGAGCATCTTATTAATTCTAGCTATGAGAACTTACTTAGGTCCGGTTTCACCAACCAAGTTTAAGCGATTTAATCTAGATTATTCTGTACTTAATCTCGATTATACATGTTTTGTGTTTCACCAAGCAGTTAAACTCGATTTTCTCGTCTTAAGCGAGATTAAATTTAACTGCTCGATTTTGGCTGGGTAACTTCTCTAATCTCGCTTAAGTTCCTAATAAAATGGCGCGAGCATTGTATAATTTGGTATTTGAAGACAATACAGACGATGAAGACTTTATTCCTGTGTATCTGCCTCGTCAGATTAGAGAAAGAAATCATTATTTTAATGAGAATGATGATACAGACTTCCAAATACATTTCCGCTTGTCAAAACAATCGGTCCATTCACTTGCATTGATACATACACCAGCAGTACAGAAGTCACTCTGGTCTAGAGGTAAGATGCGTAGGTTCTACGAGTAGGAGGAGTGGTTCGACGCTTACCACCTCCAAGTTTTTTAGTTCTCAAAATAATTGCATGTAAGAGTCTTTTATTCAAAAGTTATTTGATAAATAACTTCAGTGTTGTTTATGAAGTACAGAGAATGTAAAGTTTTTTTTTTCCTTATTGAAAGTACAACTAGCCTACAAGGTTATTCCTTGTAATTTTACAAACTTATACACACTTTGTATTTTATTACAAGGGCAACTATTGTAGTTTTACAAAGAATTTCTTTGGCAACTGGGTTTCCAAAGATTTTCTTTGTAAAAGTACAAAACATTTTTTTACAGTGTATGAGGTTCTGTTAAACGTTTGGTACTTTCAGGTTAGCAAAAAAATACAGACGAGAAAATAATTAAACAATTGTGTGTAGATAAACATTTGCACTTACAGCAATAAAAATAATGTAAATTATATTTGCTGGATTATCCTCCCCTAGCCTTCTTTCTTGCTTTACTCCAAAGTTACCCAGGGGTACCTAGGACTGGATCATGCTGGAATAGAATCAGTTAAAAAACTCTCATCTGCTGAAAAAATTTATCTATGTTCCAGCTCTAATATGAAAGAATGTGTTGCTTGTATTGAAGGAAAAATGACTAGAAAACCTTTCAACAGAACAAGAAAGAGAGCACAGAAAGCATTGGAATTGATACATACAGATGTATGCAGACCCATTTCTCCTGATACCATGGATGGCATGAGATACTTCATAACATTGAGACAACTGAGGCCCCTTTGTGACCAAATCATGGTCACAGAAAAGCGACAGCAGTAACACTGGACGTAACACCACTCCCCTGGTCTTTTCCTTAGTTCTCCACACTATTAAACTAATAATGACCTAAGAAGTGTAAACAAAGCTAGATCTTTTGATGAACCTTTCTGGTATGTGTTCCTAACTTCAGAATTATAAAT
>PNEQ01098154.1:0-19705 GCA_003012365.1 Medauroidea extradentata
GGGACAAACTTAAGACTGCTTTTCGCGTGGACAGCTATAGCTACTAATCCTGCTGCAGAATTAGTTCAACTAGCCGCTTGGACATTCTAACACTTGATGACTGAAGTACCAATCTTGTGTACAAAGAGATTTTTCAATTAAAGTAAATATTATCAGTTACGAATAATACTCGCGAGCAAAGCCGCGGGGGACTGCTAGTTTATGTATAAAGTGGGTATATTACAGCAATAGCCATTTCCACATCTTGTTCGCCTATTCTCTCTGTCACTATCAAATCAAATAATTTACTTTCTCATTTCAGATACTAACATTTGTCGATTCCCTTGGCGCGACCACAGTCGGATTTAAAAAAAAAGAATTAAATGGCCGCCGTTAGTTATTGTTGAAAATGCGCCAGTGTAGTAGAATAGGGATTATTTTAGATGCGATCGGAATATTCACGAGCACTGTTGCAGCGACCTCATGTAAACGAGAGTTAGATTTTTTTTTTATTTTTCCGATACATCCACGCGGAGTCGCTTGCAATATTTAAGGTCTCTGTAGGAGCGGAGTTTATGCAAATATAGGGCGACGTAAATTGCAGCTGCCTTTGTGCTGTAGTAAATTCTAGCTCCCTTTGCACTGCGATATACAGCGCACGGCTTTTAGCTGGAGCGTTGCAGGAATCGAGGCTCTGCGAGGGTATATTGGCATTTACGCTATTTATTCTGACTGACTTTACAGTAGACTCAGTTAATCCGAATCTTAGCAGTTGGATTTCCTTTGAAATCAGACGCACTCCCCGGATTGCGCATTCCGTCTTCAGTAACAGAGATTGTGAGAAAGGCTAACTCGTAAACCTGTCGAATTTTGGAAGTCTGAGAAAGCTGACCTTCGTTTCAGTACCGCTAGCATTGTTCCATGTTATTATTCGTTGAAATCAACTAAGCGATGCATAAAAAAAAATTCACATACTAAAATGTTTCTGTAAAAGTTTGGTTAAGTGTAAGAGAAGGCATTTTAGCCTTAACTTCGCCAAGAAAATGAAAGACGAAATAAATAAATAAATAAATAAATGAAGAATATTTGTATTTTTACAAGATTGTCTTTGTAACAAACTTAGGAAAACTTTGTAGTCCACGAAAAACACGGGCTTGTCAGATATCACTTAGTTATACACAAATCGCACCTTCTAGTATGCAAGTTGTCGGAATGAAAAGAATGTTCATATTAAGCCTACTAGCGTTCTACAGAATTAAGAAAGTCGTGTCACTGAAGTGTAGGTGAAATATATACAAATAAAAGAGCAACATCGCATAGGTCATGCCGTTCTTCAGGTAAGGTTCGCGGTCAGCAAAGGCAAGAATGGCAGGTAGGCAGGTTCTAGTCATGGGACTACCACAAATTAATTCTTCAAAATAATTATACGGAAAATAGCTTAAGAGTTACGGCCTATTTAATTATCAAGTTTATTTTGATAATCATAATGCAATAAATACTACACAATTTAAGTTTCTTTGCAGTATTGCAGGCAGGGACACAATTTGTGTGAGTATATAGTTTTTTATACGAGGCATTTCTTTGGCAACTGGATTTCCAAGACTTTTCCTTGTAGAAGTACAAAAATATTTTTAGGGTACGTTGTCACATAAAATTATTTCTACAGTAGTTACAGTAAGCCTATCTGCATACAAAGGAATCACGCAATACAGCAAATAGGAATAGTTAATTTTCACTGAGCACCAGCGGTTTTCATATATTCCGGATAGAGCAATTTCAACAAATTAAACCTGTGATAAACGGCTGGTTATCAGTAAATACTCACTGATTCCGATTAAGAGTAGGAAGTCACATTAGTTGCTAGAGTGAATTGTGTGTGTGAATTAATAAATTAGTATAAAATACATATTTTAAGCAACAACGTATTTATTAATTTTTGTCCCACCTGAGTTGTTGGCGGTGACTGATTATACTTTCCGTTAAGGGCGCCACCTACTAAGGTTTAAAATGCGTTGCAGTGTGTTGGTAAATACAATTTTATTACGAAAAAATTTCACATGTGCCTATTGTGGCAATGAAAGAAAATAAAATACACTTCAAACGATGACGGAAAGGTATTTTCAAAGCATCGCGTCAATCTAAAGAAAAAAAAATCATCTCGGAGCGCCTGATAATGGCTAAAAACAGCTTTGTCAACCTGTTATCTGAAAAAAAATACCAGCAGGAACATGTAATGGACTTCGCATAAAAATAAAAAGATGGGGTGACCACTGAAAGTGTCAGTCAGGTGAGTGGTCTACGACACCACTGCACACAGTTTGTGTCTTGTCCTCCGGTAATACCGTGCCACATGAGTAGAACATTACCCTTGGCGCCGTATCTCACTCACACAAATACACAGCCAGTAGGAGGGTGCCTTAAGGCGTTCAGAGCAACTGTGGTTTCTGCAAGTTGATTTCCCTGTGGCCCGAGCGCTGGCAGACAACATACAGGCCTGCAAACGGATCGACAACAAAAATGTCCAATGTAAGGTACAACTCTCACGCTTGTATTTTAACACGTTTTTATTAACTCGCTTTCTTGTCTGATTGGTAACAATAAGTTAGGGTAACAATGCAAAATAATAGGGGAAAATTGTGAAAGTAATCATTATTAAAAATAATAGATTTGTTTAAGTATTCCAAGTTTTAACAACAGTTAGTTGGAAAATTTCAAACACAAAACTTAAAAGCAGAAAATAATATAAATTGCGGGTCATAATTTCTCGGAGGACTTTTTTTTTTTTAGTATATAAGTTATGTTGTCAACTCCGCGCCGTCTTGCAAATATTAACTAACCGGGAAAAAAAGCGGGCTCTGAAGGCTTTGAAAATGTCACATTTTGCTCTAGGTTATCCTCAAGAGCGTTCAAGAGGAAAAATATCATAATTTTTTATTTGTATGAAACAGTGTTAGCTTTTTGCAGACGTTACTTGGAAGTAGACTATCCCGTTAGAACAAATTTAGCTCAGCCAATTTTCTCATTATGGCGTTTCAAAGTCAAAATTAGCATGTTTTTAGTTCGTTCACTCTCCAAAAAACCAATCAAGATATTGAAACAAAATAATTCACAGAAATTGTACATGTCACGGGCTACTTAAAAAAATTGCCAAAAGTAGCAAAACATTTCTCAATTTCAGACATTTTTTTAAAATACAAAACATTGCTTGAATAGGTTTTTATATACGTAAATTCCTAGCCGGTGACTTGTACTTTTACTGTGAATTACTTTGTTTCATTACGTTGGTTGGTTTTTACGGGTTTATGAACTAAAAACATGCAAATCTTGACTTTGAAGTGTCAGTATGAGGAAACTGGCTCAACTAATTTTTCTTTGTTAAGAGATAATGCACTCCCAAGTATCGTCTACAAAACTAACACTGTTTCATACAAATACAAAATTATGCTTTTTCCCTTCTTGAACACTCTTAAGGGCGTTCAATGTAAAATAATTATTTTATATCTTTATGAAATATCGTTAGTTTTGTAGACGATACTTGTAAGTACAGTTTCCTCTTACAAAACAATTTTAGCTCTCATAGATTTTTCATAACGGTGCGTCAAAGTCAAAATTTGCTTGTTCTGCTACCATGAAAATAGTGAAAACCAACTGATCTTCTTGAATAAAATCATTCACTGTGATATTGCATCCCATGAGCTATGCAATAAAGTATTTAAAAGACCATAATGTAACATTTTGAATTTAAAAAAAAATCGCAAAAGTACAGGAAAAAAGTTTAAAACTCAGCAATTTTTTAAAATACGAAAATAGTTCCTGTTTTTTTTTTTTTTTTTTTTTTTATGTTTTATTACGTAGCCCGTGGCATGTTATTTCACCGTGAATTATTTCACTTACGTATGTCAATTGGTTTTTACTATTTTCACGGCAGCATAAAACGCAAATTTTGACTTTGACGCACCAATGTGAGAAAACTATGCGAGTTAAAATTGTTTTGTAAGACGAAACTATACTCACACGCATCTTATACAATACTAACACTATGTCATATAAATATAAAAATTATATTTTTCTCGTACTTGAACATTCTTAAGCAAGTTGCGACTATTCTTTTTCTGGGGGGGGGGGGGGGCAGCACAGGAGACCATTCACCAACACAACTTCAAATAGTTTAAAAAATGGTAATGATAATGCCTGTAAAATAATTACTTTTTATATTATTTTTTAACAGAAGGTTAATTAAATTTCTAGCCAATATTTGTATTGAATAATTACCGTAGTTACACATTTTCAGCAAATTCTTGTAAATTAGTACTTTTTATTTGTGGTTTTACTAAAAATACTAGGTAATGTACCTCCCTCCATATTTAGAATCACACTACGGCTTAGAACGCGCATTATATTTGTGTATAGGTCATTCGGAATAAAGTGAGCACTAAAGTTTTAACCTTTGAAAAAAATCACTAGCCGTTGCTGCATATAATTCAACATAGACAACAGTTACATTACTGCTTATACAGTTGGCAGCGAATTAACGCACGTAGTTCCGTGTATTTTATATTTAAATACAACATTACTAAAAGAACATCAAATGGAATCGACCTCTTCGAATTTAATATACTTAAAAATATTTATTTATGATAATACTGACATACTTACTGCCTGTACAAGTTTACTTAAACGGCGCCAGTAGAAAGTGATTTAATTCGGGCCGTTCAGATTCAACAGTCGTTAACGAAAGGCGTCTAGCGCTACGCGCAGTGACGTAGTTAATTATTTCACCGACAGGTGGCATCAGAGTTAGGTTTTCGCAACTTGCTTGGAAGCGTTCAATGACGGTACAAGAGGAGAGCGTTGTTTTGTTTGTCCGTTGTGCAATAAATATGGGTTTCTGATAAAACACATTCAAAAGTATTAGAAGTGACTGTTTCCTCATTGGTAATATGTAAGTTGTTATGTGTTACGATCGCCAACATGAGTATCTTGATTTAGAAACAGCAATTTTTTTTTGTTTCATACACTATGAAAATACGTTGTTTTTGTTGAGTGCGTCGTTGTTCATGGCAGTATAAATGAACAAGTTTGAATTCTTAAATTGCGTGTGTCATTATGGCGTGGTTTTTTTTTTGTGGCGGTTTTGAGTTATAAATTTGATTTTCATGTGTACATATTTACGAGATACATAACGGCAATAGTGCGGGTCGTATAAATTAGAGTCGATGCTCAGAAACCAGTATTAAAATACGCTAACTCGCAGGTATTTGTAACTAAGATTACTATTGGTTATACATTTTATTCAATACCCGTGTATTTAATGAGTAGATATTGTTGATAACATTTTCAGCCCAGTGTAATGTAGATGTAAACATTGTAAAAGCCTATGTAAATTAAAGCACGTGGCAGTGTTTACGTTTACATACCGCGGAAAGATATAAACTGGCAGAAAATAGAAATTAATCAGGGCTTTTTTGAGTGCTCACTTTATCCCGAATCACCTATATTTACGAAAAGAACACACAGTTCAGACTATATGTCGCAATGGTTCCCAAATTTTGGCACGTTTATTAAAAACATAATTTACGCGCCCCTCGAATTCGCCAAACAAGGGTTTTTCAGGCTGCCGTATCTGTTACAGTAACAACAGGACTCGAAAAACACAACAATATAAACAAGCGCTGTACTTTGAACTATTCTGCACAGAGATAAAATAATGTGGTTAGCGCTTAAAGTACCATAGGAAAAAGAACAATAGTAAAAAAACACTGCACGCCAGATTAGTGGCTTGCGCGGAGAGGTGATAATATATTACATATGTCGGTCAACTGTACTCTTACCGCTCCTGCCTCTCTCTCTCTCTCTCTCTCTCTCTCACACACACACAACCTATCCAGGGAGGCCCCTTAAGGTGGCCGCCTGCCCAGGCAACCAAGTGGTGTGCAGAGCTTCCACCGAAATAAGTTTGTTCTAAAACCGGTCGAAATGCATGCTGTCTAATTAGGAATAGCATTCAAAGAACGTTACACGTGTTTACACCTATTTAAGGTCTTCAGTTTATCTCTACAGATTATTTTCACGGTGCCAAATATAGCGGAAATGGGTGTTACTGCGGTATTTTTAAAGTACGGAAATCTTGGGGCAGAATCTTACGAAATGTATGTACAACACATATTCATCTGAAATATTACGTCTTAAAATGATAGGGTCTCCACTGGATGTCTCGTAGAGGCGAGTTGTCGGCTAGAAAACTACAAACCAGTTGAATTACTTGCGCCTAGGGGCGAGGGGGAGACGTGACGTTTGTACTGTGTCGTTCTTACAGTATCTGTACTACGAAAAAAAAAAACCTCTGAGCCAGCTGTTGTCTTAATATGAAAAAATGAAATCAAAATGCGTTAAAAGCGTTACGTACCGGAGACAGAAGCAATAACAATTTTAACATAAAAGACTATGTTCTATCTTAAGATGATTCCTGAAGACAAGTTTCGTACATTACAGAAAATTGAATTTAAAAAGTGTTGTTCTTAAAGACCACAACTTAGAAAAGATTCAGGCTGCTTTCTTTTTTCCTATGTAACAGAGTCATTAAACAGGTAAACAGTTTGCTTCATACTAATCACGGTTAGTGCACAAGTTTAAGCTCGGAGGTATAATTGATTCAAACTGTCATAAAGGTCAATTTATATGTTGAATGTTCTGTTAAATATGATTAAATTTCGATAGTTATGCATCTACATTATGTTCTACAGTTTTCCATGTTTTTCACCGGTCATCCTGTGTTAAGTTTGGATATTCGTGGTGAAACAGTGTGCGAGTTTCTCCTATAGCAAATGAGGCATAAAGTGAACAGTATAAGCCGCACCGCTGGAATGGCAGTATGGCAGCGGAAGAGTGAAGGCGGACAACTGTGCAGTTCATGAGGCATGTCGCCATAATGTGTAGCTACTCAGCCCCCTTCTTCCTTCTTACCAAGCACTTCACTGCATTAGGGCTTCGCAAGTTACCGTGACGTCTCTCTCGTACATTCTCCTGCGAGGTTTAACGTCGGACATTACGAGTTGACGAAAAAGCGTGGCCGGCTCACTTCTCATTCTACAGCCACGTAACGTTTATGAACACGGAAGTGAAATAGCCGGTAGGACATCTAAATCATTCACGCACACCGGCAACAAAATGGCTTCGCTGGGCAGCAACACGGCTGAAACGCCTACCGCCAATCAGCGTAAGCCGGCAGCCCGGCCAATATAGGCCGTTCACGATAAAGTGATCATTGCATAAAGTTTTCTTTCGGCAGTTTTGCAGTTTTCTTTACTATTTTTAAAATTACATCTTCTATATAATTAAAATTCAGTGTAAACGTTTCAACACTTTCTAAAGATAACATATATTGGCCTAATATAAAATATTTTAAATTAATTACAAATTTTGCTGAGTGCTAATATTATAGTGAACAGCCTATAGGAATCCTGCCGGAACATGCAGGAACCAAAGAGACACGGGGCTGATTTCATCAGCCTTGGCCAATAAGCAGCAAAGTTCGCCTGTATCAAATGAGCCACAACGTCGTTTCACGTCTGCATTACTATGTTAAGAATGAGCAGAGTCACAATGTTATGACGGAAAGACTTCTGCGTAAAGTGGTTTCAGTGCACACGCGCAGCTCTACTTCAAGGTCAATGAATGGACGGTTTAACTCTCGCTTGTCTTGGTGTTCCACTGACAATTCACAGACGTATGCTGTCACAATCGCCTTATTATGATGTGTGCAGTCAATTGAGAGACCGCGTCTGAACAAAGACACGCTGCCATTAACCATGATGCACAACTGCCGATGTGCAGTAAAGCACTGAAACAAAATGCTGCAAAAATCTTTACGCGACAAAATCGTGGCTCTAAGAATGAGTCTGAATTTTGTATTATGTGTCCTAACTTTTCTTCTGGCTAATTTCAGAACTCAACTGCAGAATAGAATACGTACTGATAGAATTTTAGAGATCACAAATCTTTACTTTCCGTAACTGTTGTTACTGATCGAATTGCAGTTAAGAAAGAAATACGAATTTCCTAACTGCAATTCGATCTGTAACGACAAAAATATATTTACGGTGTCAAAAATTCAATTAATACGTATTCTATACCGGAGTTATGTTAAAGTTTCAAAAAAAAATACTTAGAATAAATGTTATGACACAAAATACAACAATTCAAGATGATGACTCACGCTTAATCTATGGTACAGATTCAACTACTACACGTCTCCTTCGACGAGTGCCGGTAGACTCTTGAGTTACCCGCATTCTTCTAGATCACAAGTCGGAACATTCGGCTGTCTAGTTCCTACGATGGTAATTTTTTTTATTTATAAGGCTTTTAAGCCTCGTCGTCAGCGAAACCACCGCTTAAATTGCTTCCATTGCAGATATCCACAATAAGATCACACACTTTATACTATGCTTCCATAACTTAAAAAAATAAAAAATAAAATATCAACTTACTTGTTAGAAACATGATTTTCAGGCGTTTCAAAATGGTTAAAAACGACTTTTGTTTTAAGACCGTCGTAACTCTAAAATGCCATCTGAAATCGTAAAATGCAAAGCTAGAAGCATACACTGACCTTCACTACAAACTATGAACAAATTAGGGACACCACTTAAAGACTCATAGGTAGGGACTGGAAAATTTCGCGAATTCGATTACTTGTAGGCTAGAATTCATTGTACTATACATACTCAAGTCCCGACATTTTGTCCACTAGCTGCTACTTAGTGGAACAGCAAACAATGAACGAACAGACGGGCCTTGAGTATGGATAGTACAATGGAATCTAGTCTACAGGTCATTGATTTCGCGAAATTTTCCAGTCCCTACTAATAGGAAATCAATAGAGACAAGAAACATTCGCGGGTTCACTGACCTGAAGGCTAGCCTTCAAACATACCTGTGTATTCAAGCAGACAACAGCTGTTCATTGGCTGCTCGCTGACACAGTGAGATGGGCCTGCATTTAGTTACATTGTTATTTTTGGCTCATAGACTTCAAGGTGGGGTTAAATAAGTCAACAGCCAGTTGTGAAAGTAGGATGAACGTACGGTTGATGGAATTCTGGCTTGTGCCTGAAAGAAAACGCGAATTTTTCAGGTCTGTAGAAATAGACAACAACGAAAACCTTGCACGTCAGTTTGACCGCTGCGAGTAGAGGCGTGGTACTATGGCTCTTATCACACTGCTGCTCCCTCGCGTCAAACGCGGGGATTTGACACCGGTGCACACTACTCTTAACGGTAAGAATTGGGAGAGGAATCAGATGTGGCCTTTGTTAAGGAATCACCTCAGCATTCACAAGGATATCTTTCGGGGAACCATGGAAAACCAAATGAGGATGCCGTAGCTGGGATTTGAACTCGGGTCTTCCCAAATAAGAGTTCAACGTATCCTTTTATCGTTGTCACTTACTCACGGTTATTACGACTGTCAAAGTTCCAGCTGATGTTGATCCATCACACTGATTGTCATTCGACGAATTCTACAGCCATAATACGAAGTTGTCATGAACTTACAACGATCTCTATAGTTTCTACATGGATGATTCATACGTTTCCGAATTTTTTTCTTGTATTGTCGATTCCTTCCTGATCCAGCTACAAAACGCTTGAGAAATTAGAGAACATTTTAAAACAGCCAATTAAAGTAAATAAAACTTACTTGGCCGATTTGCAGCTACACAATTTAATATTATTACTGCTTCACTATTAGTTAAAAGAGGTTAAAATAATTAACTGCAACAGAAAGATCGTTAACATGCCTGTGTAAACACATTCGTATAAGCCAATTTCTGAATCTTATTTAAGAATAGACAGCCATATAGATATAAATATACTTTAAAAATTCAGGCATAGACGTGAATACTTATAGAAAACTGCTGAAATATACTTAGGTAAACGTTATACTACCTGTCCTTAAAGTTTAGGAATTTTCAACTTTAGTATCAGTATTTTTTACAATATTACTAGCACGGGTAAGTTCAATAAATATTTTTATACACTTACAATACAGTGAATATGGGATCGTATTTTGATAAAAAATTGGAAGCGTAATTTAAGAATGGACTTTACTACCGTGGATTTAACCTTGTACATAATATTGGTTTCATTTTATTACATTGTGCTGTAGTCTGCTTTACCTTACTGTATAAGTGTTTTAAAACATTCTGTAACCATGATACATCTGACGTTCCAGAGCTGGTGTTCCGGAGTTCTTAAATGCAAATATCTAAATAACTTATAATGATAATTAAAAAAAACAGATAAAGGTTTGTATAATAAAACGAGGCGTCCAGTCTTCAGAGGAAAAAAAGCAACTGGAAAAGGGAAAAAGAGGACAAAAGGATGCAATTAGGGATGACTAGTTAGTTTCGAATTGACGAAGATTAAAAGCGGGACGTAAATCAACTAATGTATTGAATACTGTTAACAAAGACAAACCTTTAAATAATAATAATAATAATAATAATAATAAAAAATACACGCAGATTTACGTTACCAAATTTGATGATGATATGTATCAAGCAGCTAAGTGACAATTGTTAGTTTTAAGTAAAACGGGTTTAAAAATTCTCAACTTTGAAATAGTCTTACATAAAGTATTTTTGTTATATAAAATCAATATTTAGAATATAATATAGGTGTAAAATACTTCTTGCATTACTTTTTCAAAGTTAAAAACCTTACAAATGTTTTACTAAAATTTTACAAAACCGAGCGAGGTGGCGCAACGGTCTCACAATGAATTGACATTTGGGAGATCTGGGTCCAACTTCCAATTCCGCCCATTCTGATTTTGGTTTCCGAAATCACTCCAGGCGAATGCTGGCATGGTTCCTTTAACATAGGCCACTACCAACTAGAGGTGTGTAGGTCCGGATGGATACGGAACCACGGAACTGGATCACTCGTCGGAGCGGTGGATGTAGTTTCGCATTGTAAATGGAACCAAATCCGCTCAGACTTGAAATGGCAGGTGGCGAACTGGCGGGAGGAAGTGGACAGAATTATGATGCGTGATTCCACGGGTGCGGAAGGGAAAGAGGAGGAGACAAGAAAAGTAGTGGGCGAGAATAATTATGAGGGGAAGGTATGGTGGATACGCAGCTTCGTGACCCGACAGTGGTAACACGGACCAAGTATGCTGGAACTGTTTCTATCAAATCAGCTCCACAGCGGAATTGGAACCAAATTGGAACTGAATGAACTAGGTTGGTAATGAGGAATGGGGAAGGAAAAAAGAAAGGAGGAAACCCTTGATTAGCTAGAGTGGGGGAGGGGGGATGGAATTGTAAAACGTAATGTAGAAATTATATTGCTAAGGGAGGGGAACGGTATGTGTGCGCGCGAAGTTTTGTGTTCCGGTGGAGAGGGAACAAAATACACGGTAATGTTTCGATGAAATCAAACTCGCGCTACAGGTCCAGCTCTACAGAGGAACTAGAACTGAACTGCTCTACTGCTAGTATTGTAATTGAAAATGCCAAGTTGTCCGATTTATAAATAGTAATACATGGCAATTCAAATTTTTCTTCAGGACTGTATAGTGATTCCGCACTACACTTCTTTTTGATGATGGCTTTTAACCTATGCATTTTTTGTTTGGAAATGTATGTATTCATGGGCTACAGCCTAATTGTAATCGGAAAAAGTATTTTTAAAAATCCGGGCCATTCGCCCTGTTGTGCACCCTTATTGGATTAAGTCTACATGTCGGACTCATTAACTATGTACGTGTTTGCCCAGCGAATTTTGTTCTGTTGCAACCAGTTCCAACTCCATTTCCGTGTCTGAAACTGAACTGTTGTGAACAGTTCCAGTACCCTTCCTTATATATAAGTTTTAACATTACATGATCTTTAAAACTTAATTTCTACATCCTGCAATGTTTTTCATTCGCATATTATAGTTACACAAGTTTCTCCACTGGAACAGGACTTGTGCAGTTATAACAGTATAACCTTAATTTTGCATGCATACGAACGTATCTATTTCAATCAATTTTTATTTTTTATACCCGGCTCTGACAAACTGTAAAACATTTTGTTTCGGGATGGTTGGACAGTGCCGGGAATCAGCATAAAATAAGGTTGATGATTGTTTCAATTTATTCTCAGTACGCAACACATTTGAATTTTCCTTTTGATTTTATGAGAACAGCACCGAACCGCCTAGCACGCAGCCAGACAGCCGGACCCAATGGGTCCGCCGGAACATGTTCAAGGAATCAGTTTCAAAGAGCTGGATGTGGTTTTGGATTCAGGTCCGAAAAATATCCGGACCTACACACCTCTACTGCCAACTCCTTCCCTAGTTCTTCTAGCTTTGTTTGCAGTTGTGTGTATTCGTGAGACAGCAGAATGGCCACTTAATGTACTAGTAGCTGGCATAAAAGAACTTGTGTACTAACTAGCATGAATGAAATTTTTTTCTGCGTGCTTCCAAACTAGTTTTTTTTAACCTAGTAGCTTGTAGAATATGGAATATTCTGATATAAAAACAGTGGGCCATAGAATCCTAGTTGATGTTGGGTAAACATTGTGGACAAAAACTTATTTATTTTTTGCTTCTGAAACTCTAACTAAAAAATAAAGAAATGTGATTTTCACGAAATAGAATATATTGCATCAATAGTTCAGTAATAAAATACTTACATGTTGGGTCCACATTAGTGAGTAGATAATTTAACCGAGTTTGCTAGAATGCTAGTAAGTATTTGACTTGGCGAATAATTGTGTACATACGTGTCAATACATTGTCTCAGAAAAAAAAAGCCGAACTTGATATTGTCAACAAGAGGAATTGTGTAAAATCATGAAAGTTTCAGACAAATTACACAAGAGGGACGACGACGACGACACAATTTTGTTCCAGTTTTCACTTTCAGGCTTCCTGGAGACTGGAACACATGTCAGCCCCCGTAACGTCGTGACTTGGTCGTCTGAGAAAATCTCCTGTTTCTGTTGTGTTTTCTTCATTGTTTCGTCTATTTTTGTGTTTGTGGCGTGGCTGCTGGGTCACTCTGTATCGTTTATAACACTGTCTTGATCTTAGCTATTGTCTGCGCTGTCTTAATTCTGACGTCAGACAGAGTTGTCTAAGTTACCTTCCTTTTTTCACTCAGTAACTTGTATTCAACATTTAATGCCCATTCATTTGCATTTTGTGTGAATTGACATAATTATTCTGAGGAATTTATTATTTATGTTTGTGTGCACTACTCCCAGTTTGGCTTGTTTTTCAATGTTTGTTTCTTGGTTCATTCATTTTTATCTGAGACAGCATACTACTACAATTGTCGTATGCCCTCAGTTTTTATTAAATCATTTATCCACATTGCAAGAATTTTTCAAAGATATTTTCTGGAGTATGTACTAGTGGAACCCAAGTATTTGGTGCCACAGTAATGCTATTATGATTATAATCCAATCAAACGAAAAATGTCTTTTCTAACACAGACGTCGCCAGTAAGCAAAATAGATATAATTTTACAAATAAATTTACTAAAAATTACCCTGCGTAAAAAAAAACAGACATCTCTAGCAACCTTTCAACGAAATTCCCCCGGAAGAAGGTAAGGAAAGTATCAATAATAGTTTTGTATTAAATGTTCTAAATAGTTAGTAATGGAGAAGTTAATCGTATGCGTGAGGCAAGTTCTTACTGAGGAATCGTACCTGAATTTGCTTGGAACGGAGTGATATCGGCTATTCATGCTGAAGTGAGCAGTTTTGAAGGCACTGTTAAAAATTGAATCTTTCAGTCAGTCTGTACCTTTCCCACATGTTAATACATGTACATATCTGTCGTGTGTGTGTGTGTGTCTGTAACGTATACGATTATATACCACTGTTCCTTTTGCGATAAAACCTTGGTGAGTTGTGTGTGTGCCCGCGAAGCTTTCTGTAAAATAATTGGGGGGAGTGGGTATAAATATGTTTGCACGAATGGGGGAGGGGGCGAGGTAGAGAATCGGGTAACCAAAAATATTAGTGAAGATAACTTGGTTAAGATAAAATATAATTAGTGGCGGAATGACCTAAAGACCAATATCAATTTGTAAGAATTACTTTTTAAGCCTAATATAGATTAGATATCGTTAACCTTTCTCTCAGTTTTGTTGAAAATTGTTATTGCCATTTGCCTTCGTTTTTCGCAACAAAAATTATGAAACTTTAGGTTTACTTTACTAACTAAAATTTATTACGTAAAATTATTAGCTAATACCCTACTTTTTTTTGTAGGGCCCTACTAAAAATAGTTTAAAATCAATTTTTACAAAAAAAAAAAAACGAAGCCAGTTTTCTGTCCTTTTTCAGGCGCAAAAGATACTTTCAAAATATTCATAAATAAAGAATCGTGACCTGAAAAAAGAGTTCACTTTACCGTGAAAGGCTTATTAACAGTTTGCACAGAGAACATATAGTCTAACTAGTATGAACGGTTGTATAGAACCCAGGGCCGGTATACTGCGAAGCAAGCAAGACACATCACTAAACGGTATCCCCGGGGATAGAAAACCACTTCCAGTCGAGAAGTTTGTCATTTATTGGTCTTGGCTATCTGTTTTCGAGGTAGGCAAGCTCCGTTGAGCAGGAGAAGGCACGTCTGAGAAACGTTTTTTTTTTTTTTGCGTCCCGAATATATGGTCTGAAAAGTTTTTAACAGTATGACCTATTTTAAACAAGTTTCATTAAATATTATTTTCGCCATCACACACAGATTATTTCTTACGTTGGAAGATTTTATCAAGTGTAACTGTAGGTGCCATGTTACACAGTAAAAAAAAAGTTTGAGACTTATCCTACCCATGAAACGGAAGTAATTAACCTATACGTGGTATGGGAATTTTTCCGTACAATATTGTATCATTTTCATACAAAGTTGGCATTTTGCCTATACGTGCTTACCATAATTACATGGAAAATTTCTTCGTTATATGCAAGTTCTCAGAACTCCTATACACACATGTGGTACAGGTACAAACTATTTCTTACAGCATATATTAATATAATTTTCGTCGTAACACGAATTGCGGATTCTCTATTATATGTTTAAAGAATCCAATAATGACAAGGAATGACTTCGTAAATTTTCTAATATTGGCTAGAATATGTCCCAAAATAACAAGTGCGCTTTCAACTAAATAGTGAAATGAAGATATTTTGGTCAGCAGTAAACATATAGATCTTTAGCATTGAGGGGGTGACACGATGTGAGTATGGATCAGTGTCGGTACGAAGGGGCGGGGAAAATGGGATATTCCCGAGAAAACCCGCCGAGCAGCGTCATCGTTCGGCGCGATTTCCGCATGCGAAAATCCGGGGACCGACCCCGCCGGGAGTCGAACCCGGATCACTTTGGTGGGCGGCGAGAGGTGTAACACCTCGACCACTGCGGCTCCTAAAGGTCGTGTGAATACAAGCTATGAACTCACATAGTGCAGACTATTGCAGTAATGATGCTATACCAGTGCAATAATAAATCAGTCATCTTATATACGTACTGCATTATTATTGATAATATCTAAGTACAATTTCTCAATCACCAGTAGTACAATACTGCTTATTACTTCTTCCGTTTCTAGTCAGAAGTTCCAGCAATATAATAAATAAAGTTTGAGTTTTAAATTCTTATGTCTCGTCCGGCGAAACATTAAACGTGTTCACGTGGCCAAAATTCTGAATTTTATATTTGCACGGCATCGCGATCGTTTAATAGACTTTACTTGAGACTACATTTTCCAACTGTAAATTATTTTAACTCTCACATTTTTTCCATAGTGACATGACAGTCAAAATTTGCAAGTTACGGGAACACGGTATTAGCAAAAACCAAGTGTCTTACTGGAATGAGATAATTAACACCGAAATGTGACATAATGGGAAATATGCTAAAATATTTTAAAACCACGATGAGATTTATTTGAACTCAAAAAATCTGAAATGATGACAATTTACTTAATTTATGGAAGTTTTTTTAAATACAAAAAACTGTTGTGTTTTTTTTTTTAATATTTCACCATATTGCCCATAATATCTAATTTTAGTGTAAATTATTTAATTAGAGTAATATACTTGGTTTTTGTTATTGCTATGTTCCCGTAACTTGCGAATTCTAACTCTGGCATGTTGCAATGGAAAAACTGTGAGAGAAAACTTTTTTACAAATGGAAAATGTAGTCAAAAGTAACGTCTATAAAGTGAACACTACGTCGTACAAATGTGAAATTATGCATTTTTGCCACGCAACACCCTTAAGCTAATAATTGCGAAAACAGGATAAATTCAAGATGATGCATATCTTAGTTTTCGAATGACTACAAATAAGCTGCTGTTCAAATAATAAACATTGTAAGTGATTGGCTTTGAGATTTTTTTATCAAACTAGGGAATGTAATGAAGTAGCTCCAGCGGCTGTGCCCACTTGGTATTCGAAACTTGTATCTGTTTTATCGGAAGTAAACAAATTTTCATAGCCCATGCTTTGCCCCCTAAGAATTGTGCACATGGCTTATTTACAGCAAACCAACTATTATAAACTTGACTTTTCCCGCTATGCTACAGTTGTTGAGTTTGGTAGATATAAATTAGTGAAATGCTTAACGCCTTAATGGTTGGCAATATCAGAAGTCTCATGTACGATCGATAATGCATCTTCAACGCGCTCCGAGGACACCTCAGATAAGTATAGTTCTTTCTATGTTTAATTCATACTGTGACTAGAAACGATTTAAAACAACGCCGCGCAGAGTACAGATACTGCAGCAAAAACTGATGTTCGAAGAGTTTGATTATATTTTCAATTTTTCACACCAATTAACAAGGGATTAGAGCAGCAATACGAATAATAATGGACAGTAAACAAAATCCTCAGTTATCGGAACGTGACAAATCCACGTATTCTCTCTTATTTAATGCGAAAACACGTACATTTTAATCCTGAATATTCGCGTTTGCCAGTCGCTTTTTTTTAACAGGTCACGTCCCACATGTTTTACAAAAAAACGTCGACGCTACCAACATTAAAATACGCTTGCGTGTAGTTTATCTCACAAATAAAAAACCTCTCATGCCTTCCTACAAAGTACTTTCATATTTTGTTATTAAGGAAATGAAAATATGAATGCCTTAAAAAACCTACTATTTTTACAAAAAATTTGCAACTTTATAATTACTTAATATTACTTTGAGCTGTAACGTTTAACGATAAGAATTATTAGGCTTCAATTTTCAAACTCACCAACCTTTCAGCAAATTGGGTTCGATACGGTCACGTAAGTCATATACTCAAAGGTGGTTGGCGTAATAAATACATATGCTGTTGCAATTAACCGCCTCTAAGTTGTACTGACAGGCAGTCGTGAAGACGAGCACAATGTGACAGTTGGGCTTAAAATATTACATTTCTCAGTAATATTTATAATCCGTTTTTTACCACTTTAGAATTTATGTACAGAGGAGTTATATTTTCTGACATCTCCAAAAATATTAAGTAAGCAACTAATTGTTCTGGCAATGGACGTAAACACGATTCTTTTTCATATTTTTGTTTACCACATGTAAACATTTATGACGAAGAAACATCCTGAACTTCACTAAGTTAACACCATGGAATGTATAGAACACTGAAAGAAACGTATTGTCGTAGGTACCATAATTCTGTTAAAATAAGGACAACAGTCCAGTAAGGTTGTTGGTGCAGTATAAATTGCTCCTGCAATAATGTGTTCTGTAGAAGTAACAATATGTTATACTTTTGTTCTTTCTACAAAAAAACTGTTACTTCAACACAACAGGTTGTTTAAGGAACAACACCCTAGATACAACTGACAGCCAAACTGGACTGGTGTCCTATTTTAACAGAATTATGGTACCTACAACAATACATTTATTTAAGTGCAAGTAAGCAGATGTGATATTTGTAAGATTTTTGCAATGGGGCTGTATTATAAACTGAAGCGCTTTGTTAGATATATGTCATTGTTAGAGAATATTGCTGAGTCGCAGAAACCCACGGTTATATAAAAGGAGTAACCACGAGAATTTGAGCAACAAAAACGAAGAAACAATCCGAGGAAGCCGGAACCGACTGTAGCCGCCGACAAAAGTAATTCCGAAACAAGAATATAGTCCTGTCGCCGGTTTCATAAAATTATATAGCACAATAAAATGACCCACAAAAAACAGCGAAGAAACAAAATGGCTGCCTGTAGTTAACAAATATAAAAATAATTCTGAAACAGGAATATATTAGGCGTAAAATGGAAACTAAAAATGAAAAAAAGAAAGTAAACACGGACGAAGACCAAACAAGATGCAAGATGAATAAAGAAAATGAGGACAACGCAAATATTTGTGCCGTGAACAATTTATTTTATTTTATAACTTCCAAATTCAGTCTCAGGCTGGTTTACAATTGGCACGTGGTTAGAAACTATTAACATTACTGAACCAATATTAGTTATGAACATTACAATACTATGACATGACACAAACGCTGCATGAAACTTATAACTGTATGTAAGCATTACAAGGTTTTAAACTATAAATGTAACATTAAGTTAAACAAATAATTACTAAAATTGCAATATTTTGAATAAAACAGTCAAGTACTAAACTAAACACAGAGAAAGAAATAAAAAAAAGGAAAAATTTCAAGAAAAAAAATTGCATGGGCGCTTGTAATCAATATCTACTTGAACTGGTTTTGTAGCAGAAAGGACTTATATTCTTCTCAGAAAATGTGGTGCGAAAGATTTCCGGTAGATCATTCCAAATCCTTGCTGGCCATATAAAATTCCTTACCAGGTTCCTTTGTCAGAGTCAGTATTTCTTTACACAATGTCCTCGCAGCGAACGTGAAGTTAACCCCTTGTACTTCTCTTACAAACGTAACACTTTCTTTTAAAGTATTTGTTATAACTAGAGATGATGTAAATTCGCATGAATATTTCCAGCCACCGTATTTTGCACAACAGTGTAGCAGTGTGCGTCTTGTATGATTGGAGGACGGTTCGTATCACAAATATTCAGTAGCGGCAGACTACAGTTCTCATTGGTCCAGTCATATAGGGGATACACCAATAACGCAAGACGAACGTCAGATATGTACATAACATATTGAAGTCTAGCAGAAAGTCAACTTTTCCCCGCGATAAATCTGCGTCTAGTACTGATAACTAGAAGCGTGCACACTTCGCGTTATTTAATGACAGGCGAGAATTCACTGGTCTTTACTTATCTCAACACACACTGTGATGTTATTGGCTCAGGACCTTCGTACATTGTGCCCGCATTACAGAGAATATGGGGCATTTTACACTTGACCTTCATATCAAACTGTCGACCAACAGCAGGAAGCCAGATGTGCTCACAGTTACTTAAGGGCGTTCAAGTGGGGAAAAATTCATAATTTTATATTTGTATAAAATAGTGTTAGTTTTGTAGACATTACTTAAGAGTACATTAACATCAAACGGAAAAAAAATAGCTCATCTAGTTTTCCCGTAATGTCACTTCAAAGTAAAAATTTGCATATTTTTACTTCATACAAAACTTGAAAACCAGTAAATATAATGAAATGGAAAAAATCTCATCAAAACTACACGTCACCGTCTACGGCTTGAAGCATATACAAACACATTATAAAATATTTCTGTGTTTAAAATAAATTTCTAAAAGTACCA